>PVIJ01002301.1:0-165014 GCA_004024925.1 Scalopus aquaticus
TGATAGCAGTTGGGAATACAAAGTACAAGGAATCACTCATGATAAGATAATTAAATATCTAGATGGAGGAAAAAAATGAGCCTAGTCCCTTGCCTCCCAATAACAAAAAATAACTTTAAACACATCATAGGCTTCAACTTAAGGGCTTAGAGTATGAAACTTGTAGGGAAGAAATCTAGAAAAAAAATCTTTGTGGCTTTGGGTTAGTAAAGAGAGACTTGAATTTAAAAATATATATAAACTATAAATTTGACTTCATCAAAATGTAAAACTTTTGCTCTTTGAAAAACATTAAAAAATGAAAGTGGGCCTCCCTGGTGGCGCAGCGGTTAAGCGCTGCGCTGTGGAGCTGTTGGCAGCGGCGACGCAAGTTCGATGCCCGGCCGGGGAGAATCCCACATGGTGGGGCAGACCTCTCCTGCCTCGCCCGCTGCTCCCCTCAGCAGTGTGTTTCTGATCTGCCTGTTCTGCTCCCCACTCTGTCTCTGGTGAACCCTCTCGCCGCCCCAAGCCTCTGGCCTGTAACCCAGCTTGTATGTATAAATAAAAAATAAATCTTTAAAAAAAAATAAAATAAAAAATGAAAGTGCAAGTCACTGAGAGATTATCTGCAAACCCTACATCTGATAGATTAGCGATGTCTGTCTAGAATACTCTTCTAAGGCAATAACAAGAAGACAAACAACCTGGTTTTGTTTTTGTTTTTTTAATGAGTGAAGGATTTGAAGAAGCACTTCATTAAAGAAGGTATATGACAGCAAATAACCACATGGAAAAAAGATAGTCAACAGCATTAATCATTAAATGAATGTAAATTAAAGGCTTCATGAGGTACACTCACAAGAGTGACTAACATTTTAAAAGACGGATGATCCTACTGTCGAAGATGTGGAGCAACGAGAACCCCTAGATGTCACTGAGAATGCAAAATGATACAGCCAATTTGGTAAAAGTTTGGCAGTTTCTTTTACAGTTAAATGTATACTTATCAAAAGACCTAGCAATTGCATTTTTAAGAACTTACCCAAGGGAAATGATGATATATGTCTATCAAAGACTTGTTCATGAATACTCATAGAGTTTTGAATCATAATATCCAAAAAATGGTGGCAAAGCTGGTTAACTGGTAAACAAATTGTGATATATCAATGTAATGGACTATTACTCAGCAATTAAAAGAAACAAAAACTGCATGGGTGCACTGCAAAGTATTACACTAGATGAAAGAAGTCCGATACAAAGGCTACATGCTTTATTTCCATTTTATAAAATTACAGAAAAGGAAAAACTATAGATATAGAAAGCAGATCGGAAATTCCCAGAGGTTAGGAGTAGGGGAGAAGACTGACTAAAAAGAGGCACAGGGGAACATTTTTCAGTTGATGAAAATGTTCTGTATTTTAATTGTAGTGGTTGTTACATGAATGTTTATGTTTGTCAGAAACTCATCAAATTGGTGAATTTATTGTATGCAAATTCTGCCTCAATGATGATTATATTGAGAAATGGAGAAAACTGAATGTTACAATATAGATATTAGTTTTGCTAAGAGATGATGAGAGTTGGCAATGGAAGGAGGATCAAGTGAAAATACATTTTTTTTTAAGATGGGGGACATAGCAGCATATTTGTATGCTGATAGGAATGATGCTGTAGAGAAGAATATTGATAATGTAGAAGAAAGGAAACTTGCTGGACCTCCTTGGAGTGGATAGGAGAGGGACAGCTGGGAAGGCAGACTATAGGGGAACACTTCCTTAACAAAGTGTTAACCAAGTCCTCAGTTTTCACAATGAAGTAGGAACCAAAGCGTAAGGATGGACTTCTGTTCTTAGGGTTAAAGTTTCATTTAAAGATAGGAGAGTCCAGTTGGATTATTGGTCGATATCCTGGCTTTCGTCTTCCTCATGTGCAATGACAAGTTATTAGCATAGCTGTGCAGTGGAGATCCCCTGCAGCCCAAATGAGTCATTGGATATTAAGAATAGGGCTCACCTACCTTGGGGCCCTAATTCCCACACCTACACATCAAAGTTTAGACAAGTCTCTCAGCCTCTCTCTGTTCTCTGTAAATTAGCTGGCTGAGGCATCACATAATGACCATAATGGGAGAAAGCTAATGTCAAATAAACTGTAAAGTAATCCCTTTTCACAGGGATTGAAAGCAACTAAATATTCCAAATAATTTACTATTAACCATTCCTCTACCTTCTAAGTCTTTACAGACATGGGTTTGAGGTAATGGAGCTTTCAGGAGTCCTGATTTACCAGAAGCTGATGAGTTACAGCTTCTGTAGAAACCTTATTGCTCTGCAAGAAACCGACAGCGTCTTTCATGCCCTTTGGTCTAGCTTTACAGTCTGGTTTCTACCTTGTTGATGGCAGAAATGGCTGTGGTTTCCAGCACACAATTCTTGTTAAAGGGAACAAATAGAATCTTCAGAGGGGAGAAAACTGAAGGATAAAAGGGAATTGTTCTTTCCAAACCTACATGATTGCAATCATTTCTCTTTATGGTTATAATTTACAACGATACAAATGAGATCTTCCCCCTGTACTTTTAATAACTTACATGAATCTCTGATTCATTATGTTACTGTTAGTGAGAAACCAAATGTCATATAAGTATATGTAAGAGTATAGTTTATTAATGCATTCTTATATTTTACACGTTATCGCACCAAAAAAGTGTTCTTTTTAGAATGAGAAAAATAAAATATCCATCGCCCATGGACCTGAGAAATGAAATTAAATTATAGCAGTCCCCCCCCTTATTTGTAGGTGATATGCTCCAAAATCCTAGTGGATGCCTGAAACCACAGCTGGGATGGAAGCCTAAATACACTGTTTTTCCTCAAACTACATACATATCTATGATAAAGTTTAATTTATAAATTAGGCACAGTAAACAAGGAACAAAAAATAATAAAATATAACAATTATAGCAACATGCTATAATAAAAGTATGTGAATGTGATCTCTCTCTCAAAAAGTCTTACTGTATATAAAATTTTCAGGCCACATTTGACCTTGGGTAGCTGAAACCATGGATAGTGAAATCACTGATAAAGGAGGACTAGTGTAATTTTTCTTTCTCACCAAGAGAAAAGACCTGAAAATTTCCAAAATCTGCTTTTTACCCACTTACAGGTGTATTATATGCATGTATAGTGTGTTTACATACTTAAGGTAATAGGACAGTTGTGGAACTAGGTTGCTCAGTTACTCCACATACCCATAGCACATGAGTACACATTTGATTTCCTCTGGGTGACAAGTTGGGTGAAGAAAGAGAAGATTCTTGTGGTGCTTTCTGGGCAACAAAATTCTGGGGCCCTATTTTATTTTTGGTCCCTTCTGCTCCCACACCCCTCCTACAAACTGATAAAATGATCAATCTTATTTAAGAAAATATCCCATTGACAAATATGGAAAATAAGAAAATCCTACCCTATTTCTACATTTTCACTTAAGCATGAAGCATCCCCTCAGTGTATTAGGAGCACTGCTTAGCATGTAGACAGGTGACTGGATCCATCGGTGTGGTTAGCAGTAAAAACAGTATCCCAGAAAAGCAGTTACTGCTTTACTCACCTTATCAGATGTCTTTTGTCTTTTGCCCATGTTTTAGTGTTTTTTCATCTGCATTTAAATTTATTGTAGGGCCTCCCTAGTGGCGCAATGGGTTAAGCGCAGCACTCTGAGGCTAACTAGACCCACTGCAGCATGAGTTCAATACCCAGCCAGGGAGATTCCCACATGGCACAGCAGACCTCTCCTGTCTGGCCACTGCTCCCCTCAGCAGTATGTTTCCATTGATCTGCCTGTTCTGCTCCCCTCTATCTCTGGTGAATCCTCTCACCACCCCACACTTCTGACCTACATCCCAGCTTGTATGCATAAATAAATAAATCTTTAAAAATAAATAAATTTTATTGTAAAATGGTTTTCTTGCCATTGCACTGATGCTTATCTGACTGTGTCAGACCCTGACATGTTATGATTCAGGGTTGCCTCTAGTTGAGACTTTACCGCCCAAGATGTAATTTAAACCTTAGCTGTTAACATCTTTAGGGCTGGAAGAAGAGCTGCTTAAGACACAAGCCTTCAGCAAAGCTGGAGGAGGAAGGTACAACAGACATCTCAGGTGAGAGGCCCTTTTTCATGGAATGTTCGGCAATTTTGTCTCCAGCTTAATTTGCAAAGAGCCTCCAGACCCCTTCCTTCTGAATTCTGAAGTATGCTATCCACCCCCAGGAAAGGAGAAAAAGAAAGAAAAAGGGCGAGGAGAGCAGTTGGCACTGGAAAGAGAGAAAAGGGACAGTTCAATTCAGACCTCTAAGCTGGGGAAAACCTGTTGACTCATAAAGGACCACCCAGCAAGAATGCAGGAAGAAATTAAGCATGACCAAGGTCCCCTCAGATGTTTGCTCCTTAATACCCTACTCACAGTATGAGTTTCACTACTCACAGTGAAACTAGCACCTTTTGAAATTAAATGACCTCTGTAAAGACGTAGAGATTTTTATTTGTCCGTAAAGTAGGGTATTGAAGAGAAAATGATCTTATTCCTTTAAACTATTATATTCTCTGGATAAATAAAAAGTTCTCCACTGCACATGACTGCAAAAAATGAGAACACCTGTGACTGAAAATTTGGGCGTATGTGGAAAGAAGTTGGGGTGCGATGAGACCTTATGATTATTTAATAGTCTAATCAATTCTTCCTGGTTCTACCATCAATGTATGGATCAGCATTGAAGGGAACATTGTTCATTCCTTTTGTGAGCTTGGGGGCTGAATAACATGAATGGTGGGTACATAGGAGAAGGGAATGTCTTATGCCTTTAGTTATTAGTCTGGAGAGGATCTGGAGGGGAGTTGGCAGCCGCAGAATTGGAATTCTGAAAATAATTAAGGTAGCATTTAGTAAATCCCCCTCCTATAAGGTTTGTAAAAATGATGAGTGACTTGTGGGGGGACAATTATGCATGCAGATTTTGAGTACTAAAGGGTGCAATGACAGTCATGGACAAGATGATGCCCTGGGGTAGGGACAATCCTATTCCAGCAGTCCGAAAGAAATATCCAGAGTAGAAAATATGGTTAACAAACTTGTTAACCATGCCCAAACTCTATCCTGCCTGGGCATTTTATTCCTAAGCCTAAAATGCTTTAAAGGTAGTGAAAAGTGTGTGTGTGTGTGTGTGTGTGTGTGTGTGTGTGTGTGTAGTGATGGTGGTGAAGAGACAAACTGTCAACAGGCAAAAGAATAATAAACACCTAAACACCATTGTTAGAAGGGAAGGTATAGGTTAACCCAGACTCAAATAACTTCCTTCTAACCCATCAGTAGCACATTATCTAAGATTCTAAAGTGCTAAATTGGTCAGATAAGAGATGTGCTAAGATGTAAGATCTCTTGAACAATGAGGAAAGAAAATTGAAGTGAAAATTGCAATCTCCACCCACAAGAGTCTTAAGTGAGATGAAGTGAAAATGTTTACAATGGAAGAAGAGAGAGAAAATGTGAAGAGGATGATATTTCATAATAAAGATAACACGGGAGACCTAGGAAGGAAACAGATGCCTGGAGAAAAGGTTAGGGAAGTCAAAGTCATAAACCTCCCAGGGATCTGGGCCCAGGAGTGGTAAAAACTAAGAGGAGCTTCTCAGAGCCTGCAGCAGCTCTACCAAATGAACGCTAAGTAGACAACTGGTATTGAGTCAGTAGCTGCAGATGTTTTTCTGGAAGATGAATGGCAGGGAATGATAGTCACAGGAAAATATTGTGACCTGAAGACAAGGGCTGTGTTTCATTGACAGCTGGACAAGAATGCACACAAACAGACATAGGAGAAACACAGAGGCTGTGTGTGCATCCAAAAGCTGGAACTTTGATTGATTGGGGGGTGGGGGCAGGGTGAGGGAGGAAAGAGGAGAAAGGGAAGGAAGGAGACAGAAAGATGCTAAAAAACATGTCTCTTGGAGAAGCATCTGTAAGTTAACTAGGACTAGCAACTGGGAAAAATAAAATTAAAGAATGGGTAGTAATTCCCATCACGCAGTTACAGGTGCGATCTGGAGATCAGACTGTTTGGATTCAGGTCCTGTCTCTTACTAGGTATGTGACCCTGGACAAGTTACTTATAACCTCCTTGGCCTTTGGTTTCCTCATCTGCAAAGTGGGAATAGTGAAGCCATCTCAGGGGGTTGTTGTGAAGATTGAATGACTTAATATGAATAAAAGAATTTAGAACACTGCCTGGTATACAGGAAATATCAATAAATATTAGTAACCACTGTGACAACATATGATCAGTTTCTGTGAGTGGTTCTGACCTGCATAGGGTGCTTTTGACATGTTCTCTCATCCTTCCAGACTACCTAAAAGACTAGTTTCTAGCCGTGGGGTAGTGTATATTGCTACCACATCAAAATAACAATTGTTCTCCTTAAAGGCAGTTTACAGAATGGCTAAATGTGGGTTAAGCTGAGGGCCATCGCGGCATTCTCTTAAGCTTACAACTGCTTTGAACAAGTCACTTATTCTCAAATATTGAGCCTCAGTTTGTCTGTAAAATGGTGATATCACATATTCCTGCATAAAGTTTCTGTGAGATCGACTTTGAAAGTGCCTAGCACAAAGCCTGGAACATAGTTTCAATAAAAATTTGCTGACTATGAATCTGCCTTGTGATGTTGGTGATGGGTGACAATTTGAAATATCAGGGGAGAAGATTTTAACTATCCTCACAGCTGCTGGTAGAGAGGACTTGTCAGAACCTAAACAAATTGATTTTATATAAATGTCAAACCCTTATAAATGTAAATTTACAAAGGAAATTGACTTTTATCTTTTCCAGCTCATCACAGTTGTAATCAGAAGAAAATGACAGCTGAGTCTCCAGAGTGGATCAGAAGTGATGGAGTACACTTTTAAGTCTCCCCTGGAGCCTTTCTGCTGTAAAGGAAGTGACCCGAAAAGAAAAAGCAGCAAAAGGAAGCAGGTGACATTTTAGATAGTGTGGTTCCCGATGCTACTGTCACAGGGAACTTTTGCCTTCCCCTGCACAGGACACAGGCTGGTGTGCTGGGTGGGCTTTCTGCTTTGGCTCTCACCAGTGGGAAGCAGGTAAATGGTCTTGGTTATTGTAAGACTGCTGGATGACTTTGGTTGAGATCCTGTGGACCTCACATATAATAGGCTCTCTCCACTTAGTGTGCTCTAACACCTAATTTCTCTGCAGCTCCATGGCAAAAAACCTGAACTAGCAGTGATTTCCTTTGCACTTTCTCCCCAAGAATATTCATCTTTGTCACAAATAGCAGCAAACAAGCTATGAATTCTTGGAGAAAACAACCCCTTTATGGAGGAAGAACAGGGAAGAGCCAAGCACCCAGCCAGCTGACTATAGGGGGCAAGTTCCAACTCTGTTCCTCAGAAATCCTTTCCTTCTTTTCTTTCCCATCTGCTCTGCCAGGGCTAACTGGGAAGCCACCAGGCAGTTTCCAATATATGTCTCACAATGTCATGGCTCCCTCCCCAGCAATCATTTTTTAGAAAGAGGTTTTATGATACAAATTTGATAATCTCCCATCACACTGGCACTGTTCTAATTGAAGTTGTAAGCCCATAAAATTCAAACCCTTTGTCTTCCCAAAGGCCACAAGGTTTAAAAAGATACCATTGTCCTCACTAACACCCACTACATTGTCACCAGGGACTGATTAAACAGAGTCCTGAATCGAAACAGTGCGGATTTTGTCTAGGTCCTTTTCAGGCCTGACAATGCCCTTTTCAGTTCCCAAGACAAAAGGAGGTTTAAGGATTGAGATTCTTCTTAGATAACCGCATCCATATGGAAGGCAAGGTGGCCAGCAGCTGAGACCCAAATACCCCACTCCCTTCCCCCTTCTCCCTCTCTCCCAAAATCCCAGGTGATAACACTGCCTCCTCCTCCTCACAGACCTCATGAAGCCCTTGCTGTATGTGATGTCCTAAACTGCTCTCAAGCACATGTTCTGTTCCCTCAGTAGGTGCTAGGGAGATCATTACTGGGGGGGAGAGTGACTGCCTGGTTAGGAGTCCTCCCCCAGGCACAGAGCACTTATGGTTGGGGCGGGGGTGAACACGAGACCCTAGAGCTTAGTGTACATTGGGACTGTGGGAGAAATGAGCCCAATCAGCAGATCCCACACCTATGTCAAGACACCAAGGCTCTCCAAAGCATCCTCCCTTAGCTACAAGCCCTGAAGTGGGTCATTCCCCATCAGTCTTTGATTTCTTCACTAGGCCACCCTCTTCCCACGCTTACCAGGTGTCACACCAACAAGAGGCAGGAAATCACAGCCACCAAGCCACTCGCAGGCTTAACTGGGGGGTTACAAGTTCTCTGGGGGGGGGGCGTACTTCCGGTTCCAAGCCCTCTGCAGCTGAACTGCATGGTTTATAGCCAAACACATGGTTTATAGCCAGGCCTGGGCTACAGGGAGTGCGGTACATTTGCCCCGGTCCGATGGCCAGTTTCCAGAGAATTCTTAAGAGAAATTCATTATGCCCTGCCATGACTGACTAGGTTAATTTCTGATGTCTGAAAGGCCAGAAGCTCCTGGATCCCAGAGCGGCCTCTTGCTGATGGGTACCCCCAAGGTAGCCTCCGCTTTCTTCCCTTAATCCACCTCCCTCCTCCCCACCCCCAGCATCATTTTAAAACCTTTTGGGGGCTGCGACCCAACGGTTTTAGCCAGTGATGAGGTGAACCGGTATCCCTGACCCCGCACTGCCCTCCAGAAAGTACAGGTCCCAACTACGTTCCCGGCAGTCACGCAAGAGGACCCAGCCCTGTACATTTTATTCTCTCACCACACCGCAAAAAAATATTCTATTTCTTTAAAAATAAATGGCTTCCCATACAAATAGCTATTTAAAAATATACAAATAAGGTTCGAGCAATAAAGTCTAGCTTTGGGGTTGGTGGTCAAGGGAAAAGGAGAGAGGGGATCTTGGCGAAAGTTCCCTGGGCGAATGCTGGTAAGAGCAGTTGTAGGGGATCCCGGAGCTGAAAGAGGCGGTGGCCACAGGGCTGTGGTGCCCGGGGAGCGCTCCAGGTCTCAGGCTCCGGCCCCAAACCCCGCAGCTGCCTCACCAGTTCCAGGAGACCAGGGCGGGGGGCGCGAAGTGCTGGCAGGCGGGGAAGAGGCCGAGCGCCGAGCAGGGCCCGAAGGCGGCATAGCGGGGCAGAGGGCAGGCCCCGGCCCGGGGCGCACTGCTCTTGTCCTGGGCGGCAGACGAGCCCACCTCGCCACCGCCGCCACACGGCTGCCCGTCTCGCACCAGCACCGGCACCACTACGCGGCGCAGCCGGCCGGGCGGAGCCCGCAACTCCGCAGCGGCGGCCAGGTCGGCAGCCCCCGGGGCGCGCGCGCGCTTCAGCTTGTAGCGATGGTTCTGGAACCAGATTTTGACCTGCGTGGGCGTGAGGCGCAGCAAGCGCGCCAGCTGCTCGCGCTCCGGCGCCGACAGGTAGCGCTGCTGCCGGAAGCGCCGCTCCAACTCCAGCGTCTGCGCCTTGGAGAACAGAACCCGCCGCTTCTTCCTCTTCTCGGCGTCGGAGCCGGGAGACGGCCGCTGCGCCGAGTCGGGCGGGCTGCTCTCTGGGCAGCTCTCGTCAGAGGCTGGAGACGGCAAAAGCGACGCGACCTGGTGAGACGCCAGCCCCGCCGCGCGGCTGCCACTTGCGCACGGGCGTCGAGCCACCGGCCCAAGGGCGCCGCACTCGCCCGCGCTTTGGGGGCCACATCTAGACACCCCTCCCCTCCTTACTCCGAAAACTCGCTATTCCACAACCCAGGACCGCGCCCTCCCCGACACCTCCCCCCCCTCATCCACCCGCGGACCCTCTTAAAACAGGTCGGTACCAGCCGCTGCGCTGGGAGACGAATTTACGCCCACTGGTCACCAAACCGGGCCCCCTTCAAGTCCACAGCGCTACAGTTGGCCGAGGTTTGGAAAAAAACAAAAAAACCAGAGGAGCTAGGCTCGCCCATGCCACCCTCCCGGACCGAGGCCTGGGGAATGTGACGTTGTTTTCCAGCTTCTAAGAGCGCTGCCTTAAGTCCGTAACTATTCTGACTCCTAGAAACATTAACCCAAATCCCCCTTAGTGCTGAGCAAGGCACAGGGATCTCCTCTCAGGGCGTGCCGGGAGGAAAGTCTGGCCTGGGGGTTTGAGGTGATCGGAGCCTCCGGTTCCAAGACCGGGGACAAGCAGACCCAGAGTTGGAGTTCGGGCTTCCCTGTCCGGAGGGTTCCGGCTTTGTGCGCTCCCCGCCGCCGCGGCCCTCTGCTTACTCACAGAGATAGTGGCCCCGCTCGGATTCCAGCCAGGGGGCGCAGGTCCTGGGGGCGCGAAGCTCCGGCTCTTGCCTCCGCAGGTGCTGCGCATCCTGCTCAGGTAAATCCAGGAGGCTGCGGACCGTGAAGCTGAGGCGTCCGGAGGTGGCCATGGCCCAGCAGGGAAAGGAGGAGGGGGCCGGGTAGACTGGGAACCGGAGGGCGGACGGGCGCGCCGCGCCTACGGTTGGGCGTGAGGGGCGCACGCCATTCGCGGGCTGCTGGGATATTAGCGCGTTTACAGCCCAATCCCTGTTTATATAAACAGCTCTTCCCACCCGGGAGGCTTTGAAAGCCGAGGTCTGGGTCTCCAGGGTGTTAAGTACCTGAATGATGCTGGACCAAAGCCCCAACGAGCCCGGAAGGTGCCACCTCCGCCCCCCGCCCCGCCCCCCGCCCCTTGGCGCCCCGTTACCTCCTAGAGGCGGCAGGAAGCAGCCCTAGGCATTAGCGATTCTGTCTGATTAGCCCAAAGTGGGGACAGATAATGGGGATTGTTACCAATGAATAACGTCTTGGGTGGCGAGCAGTAGCCACCACCCGCGCGTCCCAACCCCAGCTTCCTCCTCCTGGGCCAACCTGGGGCCTGGCTCCGCGGGAGATCCGGGAATGGTGGGGGCGGCATGAGTGGGTTTATGAGCACCCAGGAATTTATTCCCTGTTTGCATTATTCCTTGAGCTAATTAGTTGGAGTGTTCATTTCCCGCAGTTATCCGGAATGCGATTTACAAAGCGGCGTTAAACTGGCGCGCTCACTTCCTAATTTTGGTTTGGCCCCCTCAAAAGATTCATATGAGAGACGTTTCAGGAGGTGTGACCTGATCCCGCGACTCTAGGTGAGGCTTTCCAAGGCCGCTAGATGCTTCCCCAAATCCCAAACGTCCGCCACAACTTTCTGGTTGCTTGCACCTTCCTGGGAGTCCTAATTCTGTGCCCGTTTCACCAGACTGGTAAACGGAGGCGGAATCTGGCCAAGCTATTCAGATCGGAAGTGCTAGCCTCTTTGGCTGGTTGCTTCTGGACATGGGCCGATGGCCACATTTCTCAAAGTGAGCCCCGGCCTACTCGCTTTAGTGTCCGTGGGCTGGGCTTCTCTCAGAGTGGCCTGCAAAGTCGTTGGAGCCTTCTTGGTATCGCCAGACCCTTTCTCCTCTTGTGCGCCTAGGCTCCGTGGCTTTAATGGCAGGGCCCTGCAGTATTTGTGGAAAACCAGGCAACAACACCCCGCCCCCCGCTTTTGCTTTCGCAGTTGCCCAGCCAGGTCTGGAAGTGTGTTGATGGGGAGAATTTAAACTGAGCCCGCCGGGCGGAAAAGACCCCCAGCTCGGCATTTCTCCGATATCTTCTAGTCCCCGCAAAACTAGCTCCCACCGGGAAAAAAAAAATCAACATGTAAGGCGCAGGGTGGTTCCCTGCATGGGAACATTTTATTGGCAGCACTTCAGGATGGGGCACGGTGAGCAGGCTCTCAGGGGCCCGCTTCTCCTACTGCCTTGGTTATCTGGTTACTAAATTTTAGTGAGAGGTGCATCGCTTGGGTGGCAGCACCCTAAGTCTTGGTTCCACCTTTAGTGAATTCGGACCTGGTTTCGGCGACCCAGTCGGCAGGGTGCACTCTCCCTGGCAGCCTTCCTATCAAGCGTGCCGGAGGCACCGGGGGCTGCAGTGCGCACTGGGTGGTCGGGAGGAGGCAACCCCAATACAGGCCAACTGCTAGGCCTGGGACAAAGGGGAAATGGAGCTCGACGCCCCAGACCTGTTGGAAGCATTTGTTCCAGTCAAGATTTTGCATTTGTTCAGTCCGAAATAATGCGTGATTGACGCCTGCTTACAATGCGCTTTAGCTCACTGGGATAAATCGGAGCTTGTCCCGTGTTGTCATGGTTTTCAATGGGGTTCAATGGGGTTGGGAGCACGATCGACTGCTGGCCTTCTCTGTGAGCCCCTGGCAATAGATTTATTAGTTATGTCTTTTTAAATAAGATTAAATTGAAGCGACTTGGCTGTCCTCTCTGAGGTTGGGAGGAAGAGGGAACATGAGATAGAGAGGAGGTGGCAGGAATCAGAAACTTGCTGCCCACTGCATCCCAGCATCCAAGCTCCTAGCACCCTAAAAGATGGGCAGGTCACAGACTGATCCAGGGGCTCGTGGACTTATTGACAAGTAGAGCCAGATACCAGGCAAGCTCTTCCAGCCCATGTCCTCAGAGGTGGAAGTAGAGTACTGACCTGGGGCTATATTATCACAGACTCCCAAATTCCAGTCTGAACTGTGGAGGAACTCTGCCCTGGGATTCAGTTGGCATCCTGGCTCTACCTCTAACTAGCCTAAACACTTCATCACTTTGAACCTCTCTTTTTTTTTTTCCTCTTCTGAAACAGAATGGGCTTGGTAATTTCTAAGGACCCTACCTATTTCATGATTCCATAAACCGTACAACTAGAATCTAAACTATCACTGTTGTATTAGCCAGTGAATATCTGCCTCCTATCTTGGAGCTCTCATCCCAAAACTCTGGTTCCATAATCTGCAGAATGTTCTAGGAAAGGATATATCATCTTTTGAGTTTCCAAAGAGCCCTCCACAGGAGTGGGGTGGGATAGATAGTAATTTTGGAAAGAGAACCAAATCAGAAGAAGTAAAAGAAGAGTCTTTCTTGGAGCAACTGACCTCTCTTAGCCTTTTAATCTATTTAACATCCTAAGCCCACACTGACGTGTAGAAATGAGTAAATGGCACTCTTCAGTTCTTAAGAGCTCTTCAGTATCAAATATTTGCTTTTACTCTTAGTATTTGGCTCCCAGAGAGGAGATACATCCTCCCCTCCCCAATCTAGCTGCTGTGCTCTGGGAAGGCTCTAGATCTGGGATTAACTCCAAATATTACTATTTCTGGCCTCGCCTTCCCTGACCTGGAAACAGTGTTCCTGAGCCCCAGTCTGTGCTTAGAATTCCCAGGGAAACTCTACCTCCTGGTTCTAGAAAGAGATCAGCTTTCCTGGTTCATGGTGGAGTCCTCCCTCTTCTAAAGGTGACTGTGAAAGTACAGTCTTCTTGACTCTGCTCTGGGCTTTTTAAAACTTTCTCCTTGAGCTAGTGCCTGGGGACCCTAGGAGGTCTTCCATTTAAACTGTGCTTTCTAAAGAAAGGAGAAAAGGAGGTGGAAAGCCAGACTTATCAGAGAAAGAGGCATTGTTTATTCCCTCTTCACAAGAGATAAACCCAGGAGGAGAAATTAATTTGATATTGGTTCAATAGAATATAGTAGTCAAGATACTAAGTTTTAAACATGTTGGAAATACTTATCTTAATTGCCTCCGATTCATAAAAGATTCTTAGAGTCACAAGTACATCTACCTGGACGTTACTTCCAGATTTTTAAATATTGTTTAATGATCTGGACACTTGAATTTATTTTGTAACTCCACCTAGTTAGTGAGTCTTATTAATTAGATAAGTATGTTTCGATATTGGATCGAAGGTATATCAGTTAAGAGTTTTAATCTTTAGGCATCTGTGGCATAGTGAATGTATTTAAGCAGACTGCACTGATCACTGAGAGCATTATCTAATACATTACTGCTGCGTGCTTAAGAATTTAAGACTAGAAAATTCTGAAGTAAAAGTAAAGTATCTTGATTTTTTAGAAAACGATTGCATCTATATCTTGCATTCTAGTTTTAAATCCTTCCATTTTGGTTAAGTGTTTCACAAAATCCTGCAAATCTATACAGTATTGAAGAGAGGCAACATTGCAAATTCCCCTTGATAGATGGAGGGCCCTCAACTGCCAGGACATTTTTCTTTGCCTCATAGCAACTGCTCTCCTTTAAAAAAAAAAAAATCAGTATTCTGGTTAAAATGGTGAAAGGAAAATAAAATGAGCTTTTGACACTTCCAAGAAGAAGTGAATGATCTTGACTGGCTTTAGGACAGAAAGAAAAGGCAGCATTTGAAATCAGACCTCTTTGCCTTTCCTTCTGAAAACTAGTTGCCATGAATAAGTAAACATTTCCCTTTTAATGGCTAATAATCAATTGCTTGGTGGTGGTCCAAGCCTGGCTGTGATTCTTTCTTGTTGTATTGATGATATATATACACACAGGACAAGGAATAGCAATTACTTTCAGAAGGAATTTAGTACATCTTTTGAAATGAGCTTTAGATTTTACTGTTTAATGTCAAATGACAAGACTTGAAAGATCCCATATTGACTTGGCATGGGCTTTTTTGTTGTTGTTCTTGATCTTTAGGTTATTTAAGTATATCCATGAAAAATAGATTGGTGAGATGAATTAGTCAATAAATTCAATATATTAACAAGTAAATATATTTAATTACATATTCTGTAATCTCCATATCCCAAAGAGTCATCAGGTAACTTTGAGTTTTTAACTAGCTTCTTGAATATTTCCGTTCTTTCTCATGCTTTACAGTGGTGTAATAAGGGTAGCTATAGTACCATGGAATATAAATTCTCAGACTAAAAATGAGGTCTTGCATTGTGGGGGAAGGGTGACAGATTTTATTTGTCCAGAGTGGACTTCTCGTTTTGGTCCAATTTTTATTTTTTAAGCCACCAATATATACTCCTTTGTTGACTGATATGTAGTTCATCTAACACAGGACCCTTATTGGTGGTTACACAGTAAAAGTTCAGGCCCCAAGTTACACTTACTGGCACAATAAACTCACCCCAGGGACGTAGTTTAAGATACTTGCTTCAGTACCTCACACAGGCCTGCCTACAGGGCCTGCTTGTAACCATCAGCACTTCAGTTAAACTCAGTGATCATTGTTTTTTCTTAAATTACCCAAGCACCATATCAAGGCCTCTTTCTCTTTTTGTAAATCTACTTTTATTTTGTTCTGAAATTAACTTTGGAATTTTCAAAGAGTTGCATTATTAACCAGAGACATTATTTCTGTCTTACTTGAAAACACTTTAAATGCTAAACTAGATATTATTCTGGAGAAATATTTGTTACTATTTGGTGAAGATAAGTACTGTAGCTTCTCAGAGAGGTAAAGAACTAAAAATCCCATTACATTATTAGTCATGGTATAGCAGCAGTAGAATATCACTTTATTTTTATGTATTTGAGAACGTTTGCAATAATGCAATCACACTTGCTACCAAACCCTGAATCAGATTACTGAGAAGAAGCAAAGCTTAAGGAGAGAGACTTGAAGGCAGATAGACTGATATTCCTAGAATTGAAGAAAGGGGTAGAGGTGGGGGAGGAGACAATGAAGAGGATCTAAAGAGGAAAAAGAGAGTTTATTGTAATAGAAGGTATCCGTAAAGAATGATTAAAAGGTGAAAAGAGAAAGAGCCTGTACTAGCTTAGAATTGTGGGTTCAATTTGATCTCATTAATTTGAAAAAAAAAAAAAAGCATGAAACAGAAAGCTCCAGTCAATAGTGGCTTCTAAACATTCTTTCCTAAAGTCTTTATATTTCTAAAAATTAATGGCTGTAACTTCCAGTTAGGAGATAAAAAAAGTCATGGGGATGTAATGTATGCTATGATGACCGTAATTAACAACCTGCCTTGTATATCTGAAAGATGCTAAGAAAGTAGATTTTAGAAGTTTTTAACCACAAGAAAAAATATTTTAACTATGTGTGGTAATGGGTGTTAACAAACTTATTCCAGTAATTACTTTGCAATATATATCAGATAATTATGTTGTATTCCTAAAACTTATACAAGGCTTTATTTTGGTTATGGATCCATAAATTACTCAGCTTTAGAGCACATCAAGTTTTTCTAGATTCTATTTTGTTTACCCTTAAGTGTTTCTTTGGAAAAATCTTTTTCCCTCTTCTGCAAGGAGATTAAAAGTATACAACAGGAGCATTAAATGACAAAGTGTAGGAATTTCCCCACAAAAAATAGTAAAAGAGCTATATAGGTTTACTGCAGTTGCTGGAAATCCCTCAGCCAGCAAAGGTGGCTGTCTTTGTATTCTTGATTAAATGGGTATTTGCACTGAAGTCACATACTAGACAAAGGAAACAAAACAAAATAAAAATGTCCTTCGTGTTCTGTTTTTCAATCATTTGTGTGAAGGGTTTTTTGGCCTTTATCACTGTCAGTGAAAAGTTCTTCCTTGCGGGGAGACATTCCACTCACCCTGCTTCTTGTGCATGGGCAGCTTACCATGGAAACTACCTCTGGAGCCATCAGACAAATACATAAATGACGCAGTTCAACACTGGGCATTTTAGGTTTACCTTAATCTCAACAACAGGGTATGACGAAGGGTGTTTAGAATTTTTTGAGAAATATATTGTTTTATTTGTCTTGCTCTGAATCCTGATGCTCATAAGTTGAACTTGTTCACATTAGAGAAAAGTCTAGAAAATGACTTAAAGGAAATTCTGATATTAAACAACATGTATGCTGTATACTTAATACAACTGTGTATGATAAAGCTATACTTCTTTAGACTTAAAAATTTGATAGCCTCAGAGACCCCATCTTTAAAATGTATTTGTATTCTTTTAATTGGATATGACCTTAAGTTAAGTAAAACAAAAAAATGAAAGTCACTATATTTTTCCTACTGAACATTTTTTTTAATTTAGTAAGATCCATCTTAAACTGTAGTTTATCTGTAACAGTTTGCTTTGTAGTATGAACCTGAAGAGAGTGCTTCTCAGAACTGTGTTTTTTTGATTCCACATGCTTGTCAAGCTGTTATTTAATTTTTAACTGACCCAGCACCCCCCTATATTTCCAGCAAGTCTGTTTCCAGCTTCCCATTGTCTATGGTTCACATGAGCCAACTGTAAAGACCATTTGTGTCTGACACAAATCCTCCACGAGCACTGTGTTCCCAATGCTCATTTTCATTATCATCTCCTCAGATGGATGCAGTTTACAAAAATTAGATTGCTATATTGCTGGATAGTGTCAGTAGGTATACATTTTTTTTTGCATAGGTAATTGAAATTCAGCTCTTAGACACTGGAAGTACATGTATGTTTGGGTTGTTGGTGGCATGAGAAAGAAGTGAATGGTCACCCACTCGATTTTAGTCGCTCCTTTAAACAAAAAGAATTGAAGGATTGGACTGTAAAACAAATTTGGAGGGAGGATGCTAAAGAAATAATATGTGTACCTGAAGTTCTTATGTATGACTAAAATGATCTTATAATGATGAACCCTGCAAGTTCAGATGTCAGAATACCAGGGTTACACAATGTAACAAGCAGTCATCCTTACTGAATTTAGCTTTCTGGTTTCTTCTGTAAGAATAAAATGAAGAACCACCAGGTTTTCATGAATTATTTGAATCTTTTTTTAAAAAGATTTATTTATGTATGCATACAAGCTGGGGTGTAGGCCAGAGGTGTGGGGTGGTAAGAGGATTCACCAGAGACAGAGTGGGGAGCAGAACAGGCAGATCGACTGAAGTACACTGCTGAGGGGAGCATCGGGTGAGGCAGGAGAGGTCTGCTGCACCATGTGGGAATCTCCCTGGCTGGGTATCGAACTCATGCTGCAGTGGCTGTCGACAGCTTCATAGTGCTGTGCTCAACCCTTTGTGCCACCAGGGAGGCCCAATTATTTCAATCTTTATTTTATAGAACCATTAGAAAAGGTACACGAGTATTTCTTTCCATTATGTACATTCTTTCTTTTTCCATTATTGAGATTTTCTATCTTTCAAATCCTAGAAAAGTCAAATCTGAGAGATTTTCTGATATTCAAATCCTAATAGGAACCTGACTATCCCATTAGCTGCTTGTTCTCAAGAGCATCTATAAAGGCAAGGCCGAGGGGAACCTGCTAGTGTCTTTCAGTGTACCTGGATGTTTGCTTTGAAAAGAGGTAGAAGTGACTATGAGGAGGGAGGAGGCAGGGAGAAGGAAGGAGAGAGAGCACCCGGTTCAGCAGGGCTGTCGGCCACCTCCACCCAGCCATGGCTTTTACCAGTTGGTGGTTGGTAAGAGGGAGGTGAGTAGCAGGGATAGGTTTTATCACCTCTGGAGGAGCATGCTGGGAAGTACAGAGGGAAAAGGGTGGTTTTGTTCAGCTACCAGTTAAGGAATCTAAAGGCCTGCTGCATTAGTAGTTTTGTAGGGAACAGAGGCTAATTTCTAGGAATCCTGTTGTATTTGCTTTTTAGCAACATCTCAATGACTAGCAAAATTTGATTTCATTTGGTGTAAGTTATATTTGTTTCCAAATGGCTTAATAATGCTAGTTGGGTAGCACAGAAACCCTTTGCAAGTTGCATTTTTAAAAAAAGATAACTCACCCTAGCAATGAACATAGGTTGAAAACCAGTTAAAAGCTAGTGAGAACAAATGTGACTTAAATTGAGGATGAGACAAAGGGAAGGTGGGGCCACATCCCCTAATGTCAATAGCAGAAAGGCCATGTGCATAATGGCCATGGGAGTGACCACCCAAGGTGATCGAATCACATTTAGAAAAGGACAGAGACCTAGAGCTGGGGCCACGTCAGCCACCCAGAGCCCTGCTCATGAGGGAACCGGCATGGTGGGGGAATTGTTTGATTCCTGTTTCATGCCATCTTGTGCTCACAGGCAATTTTTTCTTCCTCCAAGTGTAATCTGAATGCCAGGAGGTCTGTGCTCTGGCTGATATGGTCAGCAGTCACACTCACAGTGGATCCAGAAGGCTGCTAGTGAGCGTGATCAAGCTCTAACAGAGTCAACTGAATTATAAAAATACATAACTCGATTGACACCCTTGCCCTCCCACCACAAGGCTGCCTACCCACACAGCCTTTTATCAGTAGCATGCAAGTCCCTCAAGAGACAGAATTTTTGAGAAAATTGTAATCCACAAATAATGGTGAATAATTTATGAGCTCCAGGCACTTAGCTAGTACCCAGGCTGACCTAGTCATACATAAGACATAGTCCAGAAAAAGCAACCAGAGTTTTTCTAATGTGCACCAGATTTTGGGATAAGATCAACAGAACCAGATCTGCCTTTGAAGTCTGGCTTTCCTGATGATACCTGAATACCTGGGTCAAGTTTTATAATTTTGGGGGGCTATAATTTTCTTTTTTTTAAAGGTTTATTTATGCATACAAGAACTGGGGTGCAGGCCAGAGGTGGGGGGGTGAGAGGATTCACCAGAGACAGAGTGGGGAGCAGAACAGGCAGATTGACTAAAATACACTGCTGAGAGGAGCAGCAGGCGAGGCAGGAGAGGTCTGCTGCACCATGTGGGAAGCTCCCTGGCTCGGAATTGAACTCGTGCTACAGTGGCTGTGGATCGCTTTATAATGCTGAGACTTAACTCATTGTACCACCAGGGAGGCCCAGCTACAATTTTCTTATCTGTAAAATGGAGATAATAATTCACTTGGGTTGAGGATTGATGAGCTATTTTTTGTAAATATGCCTGGCGTGGCTTGTCCTCAGTTAGTAGGTGCTCTGTTAACTGTTGCTATCATGTGTAACGATTGATTGTTGCCCTAATAATAATGCATCTGGGGGAGGTGGGGTGCATGTGAAGAGGCTGAGTTTTGCATGCAGATCCAATGGGGAGGTGTCCTGTGATAAATTTAGGACCATTAGTCACAGAGAGCTGAAGTGAACTTTATCTAGTTCACAGAAGAAGAAACTGAGGCACAGGGAGAGGTTGGGTGACTTGCTCAGCATCTCACAGAATCTGGCGTGGAGCCCAGATTTTCCTAATCTTGGGTTCTTTCTACTTCAGCACACCCTGTATTAACTAGTCCCTGAAGTAACTTTTCTCCTCCTAACAGAGTTAGGTTAAAAACTGCCTATAAAGAGATTTCCGTAAACTCAGCAGCATTACCCAGATACTCCAATTTCAGATTTTGTCTCAGGTCTATTTGCCACTATGGCTCTGAAATCTTTTCATAACGCAAAGACTCTCATTGCATTTAATGGAAAGATAGAGGTTCGGCCTTCCAAGCCCTAATGTTTTCATTTCTGGGTGCCTTAATAGCCGCTTCATGTGTTTTTTCCCCCAGTCTCTATGCTCCAGGATTCATTCTTGCCAGTGTGTGAATCCCTGAAGTAGCATTTGAGTCCTCTCAATATGGTCAGAACATTTTGTAGTAAAAGTTCTCTCTCTTTAGCACCTATGAAACATTGTGTAAGAACAAAATCAGATGAATTAGAAGCAAGTGCATTTGCCTGGAGGGGACTAGAAGTAAGGCAAATGTTGACTGCTTTGAGAGCAAAGGGAAATGCATTAAGATTTTAAAAAATAAAAGGAACCTCTACCTACTGGGAAAAATGGAGAGGAGGGTTCAATGCTGGATGGGACAGTGACTCACAGCCCTGTGGATTTACCTGGGGGGGGACTGCATGTGAATGTGATTGGACAAAGGTGTTTCATTCTGTGAGTCCTGCCTTCCACCTAGTCCTGCCTTCCAGCACTGATTTTTTGGATAGACATGGAATATAGTGCTAAACATCAAACAATTGAGTTTTTTAGGCATAAAAACATTCCATTAGAAAAAACGTATTTCTTCTTGGCCACGGGTGTGTCTAATCAGATAGGAACATAAGTCCTGATTCATTTCCCATGGGACCTAAGTGATAGAAAAAGATTTCTATTGTGGCATGCCAAAAGTGAGGGGTGTGTTGAAAGAGGTCACCCCTTTTTCGAAAGAACTCATAATCCTTTGATCTCAGAACAAATTATAAGGGAATTAGCTATTTGTACAAAAAGTTCTCTTCCCTTGCTGTCTATTAGACACAATACATGATAACAGCTGATTCGGAATAGTTATAGTCTAGTGTATAAATATGTAAACATGGGTAAGTATGTATTTAGACAATTTAAAAGTGTGTCTCATTTACCCAATTATAAACAGCTGTCTGAGAGCAATTACGATTTATCATGTAAATGCTTATTTGCATAATTCAAAATATGAATATTATTTGCTTGATAAAGACTGTAAATAAAAGGCAGCCTGAACTTTTTCATGCTTGGAGTTTTATGCTAAGTTTTTACCTTGTAGAAAAAAAGGCACTTTGTTCAAATAGTACTGAATTTTGTTAATTTTAGCAGGTCCAGATAATGGCTAATTTAATTTTTAAAAACTGTAAGTTTAAAGTAAAGGTGGCTCACTGAGAAGCAATGAAAAGGGTCACACTATTCTGCGACTTCTAATCATATGTAGAGATGATGAAATTCCTGACAACTGTTTTCATTGAACTGAGTGTTTAATGGCGAATACTGTCAGGATGCTTAACATAATATCTTATGTAGTACAATTTGATATACACATACTTTTTCGATAATATATCATTTTTTTACAAGTGTAGGACTACTAAATGAAAATGCTGCCAGTTGACTCAGGAACATTTTCCATTATAATATAACTTTTATATTGATGAGAACAAGTGGACATTGAAACTTCCATTCAGGTTACCCAATGTTCTAGTTTTCTAGGGCTGCCATACCCAAGTAGTGGCTTATGACAATGAAAATCTGTTCTCTCAAAGATCTGGAGAAGAATCTGAAGTCAAGATATCAGCAAGGCTACCTTTAGATCTTTCTAAAGACTTTCCTGGCCCCTTCCCAGCTTTTGGCAGCCTTGGCAGTCCTTGGGGTTCCTTGACGTTAGCTGTATCGCTCCCACCTTTGCCTCTGTCTCCACATGGTCTTCTTCCCTGTGTGTCTGTGTGTCCTCTGATTTTCTTTAGATACTGGTTACTAGATGTTAGGGCTACCATCCTACTCCAGTGTGCCTTCATCTCAACCAATTATATCTACAGATATCCTATTTTCAGATAAGGTCACATTCATAGGTACTCAGGGTTGGAACATGTCTTTGGTGGAGGGGAACACAGCAGCCCTTTGTCAAAGTAGTGGGAGAATGAAGTGTTCTGGTTAACTGTATGGTAAAGAGAGTTCTCATAACATTGCTTTTCCCACAATGGAAACTGGGTAAATGCTTGAATATACTCTATAAAAATATGACATGTTTTGTATCGCATATGAATTCAAATAAGTTAGCCAGAACACTTCATTCCCCCACTACTTTTGACAAGCAAAAGATCACTATCTTTCCTTGATGATAATACTTCCCTTGAAGTGCCTCATTGCTATTACTGTGCCATTGACTGGGACAAGTCTCCCCAGGTGGATTCAGTCTCTCTTTGTAGTTCTCCATTGAATTGAGGCATCAGTCACTGCCTCCTTTCCAATTCTCTCCACAGATCTAGAAGAGAAACTACAGCATGCCAAGCACAGCACCAAACATTTTATAAAAGGTAGCTCATTCAGATTCACAACTCTAGGAGTCATTTTTATGATATCCTTATTTTACAGGTGTAAATACTGATAGTCTCATAGGATTCTCAAACAGCTACTAAGTGGCAGAACCAGGCTACAAATCCAACTTGTAGCCTGTCTCCAGAGCTCACTCTATCTTTGGAGGGCAACATGGTGGAATGCTACCTGCTGTCACTCCCTCAGTTGTCTCACACTCAGTCCTGTCCAAGGATGCTTTCTATGGTGCTTCATGTGGGCTGCTTCGCCATATTGCTACTGCTCCATTAAGTGACTCCTGGTTCCCAAGAGAATGCATTGTCCAAGTGACTAGGTTAAGGACTTGGAAATCTATACTTATCAGGAGAGATAAGGATGGATCATCTCTTAGAAGACCCTTATGGATGGGCCCCCTGAGAAAATAAAAGCGGGAGAAATAAGGCACCATAGTGTTTCAGATGTGAGTCTGAGCACAGGCCCAGTAGCTGGTTAGACTCCCATGAGCGAGACACAAAGTTTGGGATTATCAGAGCTGAGGTGAAGTGGCAGTTAGGGGCTTGTCCTGCACCAGTGTGTGTCCACCGATACTCCTAAGGCAAGAAAGAACTCCTGAAAGTCTCATGCTTAAATTTGCAACTATCATGGCCCTTAAGTATTGCTGCCCCATCTCATCTTGTTTGGGTAAGGTTTTGCTTCTCTACCTTTATCATGTCCTTCTCTGCTTCTCATTAGATTTCCCAGAGCAGTGGAATGGCTATCATTTCCACCTTATGCTCCTACCTGTCCTCTTATATACATGTCCCATCAGCCCAACTGGACAGCAGATTATTGAGAAAAGGATCACACACTCTTGCTATCCTCGTGTTGCCAGACTCTAAGAACTCATCCAGTCTCAAGTGCATGATATTCAGAGAAGGCCACATCTGATAAGCAAAAATAAAATGGGAAATTAGTCTTTGACAAGCTGGTTGAATTTTAAGTTTTCCTGGTTAAAAAAAGTTTACTTCTAAAAGAAAAGACATGCTTTGCCTAACCCAACATCTTATCCCTCGATAAAAGACCCCCCCCCCAGCCTTTATCATTTATCTGGGGCTTAGATGCTGCAAAATGCCAAATGACTGGCTTGGGACCTGGCCCAGTGTTAGGAGAAAGAGACAGAATTAGTATTTAGTGCAAGTTAGTTGAGATTCCTGTCTTTTTGGTGAGGATAAGTTCTATTTTAGTTCTAACTACCGAAAGCCGATCTACTGCGGAAGTCAGACTTCTGTGATTCCAAATCTAAAATGCAGGCTGAAAACAAATTCACTCCATTTCTTTGTTTCCTGATTATACTTTCCCTCTCCAATCAGAAAAAAGGATCAATTCGCATTTTATGATGCTTGTTAGGAACCAGTCAGGTCATAGAAGTGTCCCAGGCAAAAGGATTTCCACACTGACATAAGCAATGACCTTCCCGTGAGTCCTGAACTGCTCCCAGTTAAACAAGGAGTAGAGATCCAGCCTGAGTCACCACCCTGCCTCAGTGCTGTGTGAGGGTTATGACCTTTTCCTGAAGACCCGGCTGTGCAGGTCCTCTTGTCACCTGTCAGTCCTGAAGTGACAGGAAAGCCCAGTTTATGGGGACCTACCTCCTGTGTCGCCTTCAGTCATGTTTCAGCTTCGTTTACTACTTGCCCAAATATTTTTCAATTACTTACTTCTTTTCTAGTCCTCATAGCAAGTGTATGGGGGAATTTTATTTTGCTATCTCTTCTATGAATTAACTTCAGGTTAGGATTTTAAGTCTGCTTTGATTGCTAAGCTGAACATTTGAGTTGAGAATCAATTATTTCCCCATTGAATGTTATTAATTTATTATCGCTATTTTGTTTGTCTATCCCTTCCAGCAACATGTGTCTGTCCAGTGCTTTACCATGTGGTAACTGCTATGCTAAGTTTGGGAAATGGTATTTACATGTGTTTACAATTTCTAGAATGTGAAATTACCATTTCCCTTGTTTTGTTTTCAGTCCTAGGAGGTAGATATTATCTCCCCTTTAGAGTTATACTAACTGAGGTTCAGATCCTTTGTGGGGGCAGAACTACTGCGGCAGGTTAAACTACAGAGAGACCAGAAGACCATCAGCTATATTTTTGTGGTACTGTACTGACTATTTAATAATAAAAATGACGCAGTCTCTGGCCTTGTGGGGCTAAATGTTAAATACACGAACCATGGAGTTTGCATATAGTTTACTATCCAAACAGGGCACTTTGGGGAGGAAAAAGAGGCTTTGTAATCATGTCAGGGCGAGTAATACAAACTGGGAGGGATGATTACCCCCTTCCTCCCAGCCAGTCTGTCCAAGGAGAAAACAATGCATGGCTGGAGACACATCATGTTTGCCTTCACAGAAGCTGGGCAGAGCCGAGGAGTGTGTGCAAGTGTGGGGAGTGGGGGATGGCTAAAAGGGATGGACAGATTGCGGCAGAGAAAAGGAAATGAGGCCTGGGAATACTTCTTGGGTTGACATCTTGTACTAACGAGGTTGTCACAGATGAAGCCAACTTGAGAGGCAGTGGCTGAGATGGGGCTAGGAGCAGACAGCTCAACCTTGGCTGCCTCCCTGCTGCTTTAGTTTGAACTCCATGAAAAGAGAGGGAGTGGGCAGAATATATTCTCCAGACAAAAGCAGAGCATCTTGTTTCACATTCTCTTCCAGTAATACCCACAGTGAGTGAAAATTCCCAAGCTCTTGTTCATATTTTTAATAATTAATTAATATGTATTTTACATCATTGTTCATTTTTGTACAATGCATGCTTTCTCCTCTCAGGTGTAGTCCCCGTAAAATTCCCATCACCAGTTCACCTGTGCACCTTCCCCATAGTCCCTTGTGCTCTTCCCTCCCCTGTTTTGATCCCTCTCCCTCCCCTCCCCTGCAGAATGTCTCTGATTTATAATTGCCTGTTAATTTTTTTAATTTATTTTTTTAAATGGGGAGGAAGGGTTTTTTATATACTCCCTCCCAGAAATTTATTCTCTAACTGGCTTGATATTATTAAAATAATTATTGCTGCCAGGTGAGTATTGGCCATTGAAAATTCCAGAGGGTAAGGAAGACACCATTCAGTGGTTCATGATGAGCTGCTAAGTGGAGCTGTGTTAAGACTGTGTGGCCAACATTGAGACTCCACTCTCAGGTGGGAATCATGTCTCCGGGGTAGATGGAATCTCAGGGGACTGACTCTTGATTCAATCTTCCTGATGCAGTTCACTCACCAACTCCAAACACCTCTAAAGGGTAATCTCAGAATGTTACAGATTTCATGCACTGACTTTTCTCCTGCCAGTCCCACTCTGACCACATCTGCATGTGAACTCAGAATGATGATATTGATGGTGGTGATGGTGATGATGGTGATGATATCTGACATCTTTGGAGCTCTTAGAATGTATCAGGCAGTTTCCTAAGTACTTATTTGTGTTATCTCAGTTGTTATCCAAAGTCTTGCAAAGCAGTTTACATTAGTAGCAATTTTATAGATGAGAAATCTGAGGCACAGAGCAGTAAGAGAACTGTGCCAGGTCAGCATATCTGCAGGTGCTGGAGCTTCAGGCTGAACTTTACTATATGCCGTTTCTTCAGGATGTTCCCCTCTGTGTAGACCACTGATGTCTCAGGTCTTAAGTGTGGTGTACTCTTCACCCTTGGAGATACAGCTAAGTGTTGTACCTTCAGAGATGGAGTTCTGTGTGCCTGGTGTGGGCCGCCACACACCGTGCGCCTGTGTCCCTCATGGCACCATCAGTCACTCTGTTCTCCCTGTTGGCTTTCACGACTGTCTTCTCCTCTGTACTGACAACAATTTGAGGCTAGAAATGTGTCTTCTACCTATGGTTTCCACAGTAACCCAATGTCATTTGCTTAGTATGTTTTCCAAAAACAGAGTAAAATGTACATAGTCAGAAAGCAAATTTCTTTTAAAAGCTGCCAACTTCCCTTTGCAATGCCTTGGAGTGGGGAGAGGGACAAGGCTAACACGTTAGGAACACAACATAGTTACTTATGGGGCTGAGTCCAGTTTGCAATTTTATTCAGAAGTGGTGTTTGGCAACAACTCTTAAACCATGGGCCAGCAAAGACTGAATTGATGGTAAAAATGAGATACTAATTTGGGAGACTATCCTGAAAAGTTCTATGAAGCCTATTTTATGTATGTTGGTTGACATCACCTTCCTGAAAACAGTTGGGCAAAATAAATCAAGGACTTTAAAATAAGTGTAAAATATAAAATAAATGTAAGTAGATTTTTGACCATATACTTCTAAGAATATTATCCAAGGGAAGATAAAAAATACATAGAAATATGCATGCATAAAGTATTATTGCAGCATAAAAAAATGTAAAGATGGCAGTAACCTACACAGTCAGGGTTAGAGGTATGGTTAGATCACTGTACCATCTAGTGATTGACTCTATGTAGCTACTTATTGTCTGTGTACAAGGTACTTGTACACAGTGAAGAATATGTACATAGTAAAATATTTCAATATCATGTTCAATAAGCAAGCAAACAAAAGTCCCTAGACTATAAAACTCTACAAACAACATAATTTCAACAAGAAAAAAATTACATGAAAACTAAAAAGAAATATACTAAAATATTAATGATGGTTATATATGACTCATGAAATTGGGTTATTATTTTTATTTATAAGTTTCTTTACTTCTCATGTATTACATATTAAGCATGTATAACTTTTTTTTTCTGGGAGTGTAAGTGATATAGGGCAATATAGGCTACAAGTATGGACTTTTATTTTACTGAGATAACAGAGCTTTGAATTGAAGAGTGACAGGATCTGACTTGATTTTATGAACATGTATAACTTTAATATCTGGGAGATATTTTGTTTTTTAAATACTGTATGAGACATAACATGCTATTACTATAGAGGAATAAAGTTGAGAGATTATTTGTATTTTCTTAGTTCAATGAAAAATATGCCATTATCCCACAAATAAAAAAATGACTGGAATTAGGCAAATATCATAGATAAAGAGTTGTAATTATAAGGAGAGTCAGGATGGTTTCAGGAGCAAAAAAGTGTATGTTGATGTCAGGAGGTCTGGTTAATAGTATTTGTGCCCGCAATAGTTAAGCCCGGGAGAGTCATTTAACCTCTTTTTAAGTTTCTTCATTTGTATAAAGAAATTGCTTCAATCAGATAATCTTCAAGTTTCCTCCTGATTTTAAAAAGCCTAAGGCCTTTATCCATCATTCTGTCCACTTTTATTTTACAGGCATAAAGATCCACAGTTTGGGGTGATTTGACCACACTAGATGAGGTGCCCAGTGTGAATTCATGGAAACTGCCCCTTGTTGGCAGAAAGGTAGTGACTAATAAACTCCTGGGGTCAGAGTCAGTGCAGCTGTGATACTCAGGGAGTAGAAAGAGGAAAATATGATAAAGAGTGGTGGGAAAAGCACAGAGGTGATGGGATGAGGGCAGATGGAATGGGAAGGGTCCTGTTTGACAGAAGCAGCCATAGCTTCCTGGTAGGTAGTCTGTGGTCCGGGTTGAATGATCAGTGGTTGAGAGGCTGCCTGACAACTCACCAAAGGAAAAACAGGGGCTAGAGAGGGGGCTGACCTTTCACCTTCTGGCTCCCAGAACCAATTCCCTAGAGACCCAGTGTCATATCACCCTGTGGAGTTAAATGTGAATGACTGAAAACAAAGTTCCACTCAGGAAACGGCCAGAGGACATGGTTTTTGACCTGTGGTTACAAACAAGCGAAAGAAATGTCTTTTAACCAGAAAGCAAGAAAGCAAGCATTTAGCCCAAAATGTAAACAAGGGATAAAGAGAAAGGAGGAGTACTGTGGAATTCAAAAAGTCTTTCGTCCTAATCCTGGCTTTGCTGCAGTCTTGCTGGGTGGCCAGCAAGCCATTCACCCTTTCCTGCCTCACTTTCTCTCAGTAAAACAGAGACAGCAATCCCTGTCCCCAGCACAGGGAGGGTGTTAGGAGAATCACAGATGAGTCCACAGTGCCCCGTTTTCTTCCTCCTTAGACCAGGTGAATCTGCTAAGGGGTGGCAGACAGGGAGGGAGGGAGATTAGTTTCCTCTCAGGTAAGGGGTCATCCCGCTAACCACACTCCCAAATATAGAAGATGTTAAATAATGGCACTCCTACAACCTAAATTGAATCCCAAATTATCTAAATTCTTCTCTACTAACCAACCAACCAATCAACCAAGTGCTGAGATTCTAGGAGAAACAATGAATATTTGGAAATCCCACATTATTTTTTGTGTGGCAGATAGTAACACTACTCACTCACTTCCTTCTCAGTGTTATTTTAACCTGCAACTGGCATTAGTCACTGATGCATTTTATTTTTCCTGTGATAACTCTGGCTTTAAATATTGTTGTAGTGCAGTAATATTTGATTAATTTGTCCTTAAGGGTAGAGGCTGTATCTTCTGCTCTCCTTGTATTTTTCGGGGGTCAGATCAGATATCAAATTCATGATTCATCTGAAATCCAACCCATTCCTTCCCATGACTTACTCTTAGGATTTGTGTTCAGTAATGCCCTTTCAAATCAGCGAGGCTGCTTGTAACTCCTGTATAACACAAGAGCTGTCAAGATGCAGGTGTTGGGATATCTCTTTTTAGGGATAAGACTGGCAGCTCACTTCTGGCTATGTATTTAATTGTGTTCTGAAATCACAATGATTCTAGGCAAGCACCTCCCATGAAGGATGATGGTTTGTAGACCTCTGTCAATCATCCAACAGAGATGAGTGCCCAATTATTTGATTTTAAGGAGCACCTTTATTCCAGTCAGTTGCCAAGAGTCTTACTTCCTGTAAGTCATGGATGGATTAATTCTGTAATAGCACCTTTTCCATTAAGGAAACTGATGACAAACTTCTCTTCTAATTGTGAAAATGCTTGCCTGCTCAAAGTAAACAGTTGTAGAAAGATACCTTCATTTTGCTTCAGGCATTTAGCTGAGGGGAGTGTAGTTAAAATTCTGCATCCATCTACATTCACAAATAGAGCAATTTTAAAAAAATTTGTTTATTTACGCATACAAGAGCGGGGTGTAGGCCAGATGTGCAGAGTGGGGGGGGTGGGGGGTGGGGGGAGGTAAGAGGATTCACCAGAGACAGAGGAAGGAGCAGAACAGGCAGATTGGCTGGAATATACTGCTGAGGGGAGCAGCAGGTGAAACAGGAAAAGTCTGCTGTACCATGTGGGACGCTTCCTGGCAGGATCAAACTCATGCTGTGGTGGCTGCTGGGATAGATAACTTCATAGGCTGAGACTTAACCCTTTGTGCCTCAGACGAGGCCCAAATAGAGCAATTTGTGCCTAAGATGAGTGTAGAAACTACAAAGTGACCTCATTAGTCATTTTGCAAGGACCTCAATTATTTGATTATAACAAAAAAAATAAATAAATAAAAAATGGAAGGGAGGGTGGACCCTAGTAAGGGAATCTGGGAATGGTGAATATAAGGAGGCATTGAGTTGATTATTAAAAAGGAACAATTATCAACAATTGGAAACAACCTAAATATCTAAGAATTAGAGAATTATTAAATCAGTATTATATTGAGTTTAGTATACTTATCTGCTGGAGTACTATGGAAGTATTAAAAATCACATTTCCTAAAAAATGTATAATGAGATGGGAAAATGTTCACGCACTACAAGATGAAAAAAAAAAGTGTGAAAATTGTATGCACAATTTTTTGAGAAAGAAATTTTTGAGTCCTAAAGAAAAAGCTGTGCTTGCAGCAGTTCAAAACAGTGAAATCAATCTAAATGTGCTAACATGGAAAAACTCCTAAAATCTGACAAAACATCTAGAGGGCAGCTTTCAAAACAAAATACAGCACAGTGCTACTTGGCAGGGACTTTGTACTAGAGGATTCAGGGAGCCCTTATATTCCATTTCAGTTTCCATAATTAGAATATATTCCTGTATTAGGAAATTTAAAATCACATTTGAAAATTTTAGAGTGGGATGAAAAGGGAGAGAAAATACTGGAAGGAATTATTTCTCAAATTTTAATTGCTAGCTATCCCCAAATGGTTTGATTATGGTTAATTGATGAAACAGAAGAGCTTATGGAGTAAATAACTTGAAAATTGATGCAAGATTCAATCCCTGGTCTCTATGACTCCAAAATTCATGTTCTTTCCAGTTCATATCATCTCTCTACTCACATGTCCTGGGGTGCTGTGAGGTCAGGTTAGGTCAGGTTAGGAGAAGAGGAGAGAAGAGCAGGCTTTGGGTAATAGGTGCTGTCCTTATTCATGGGCTTTAAGTTTCCAAATTCAGTACCAGAAATCAGGGGCCAGGACAGTAAATCAGAGGCAGTGAGGGAGGTGGAAATGGCATCACCAGCCGATCCAAAAAAATCTGCAGCTTCCTTGCAGTTGTGGGACACAGCACAGCCTATTTAGGAGCTACCAGATGGGTTCCAGGACCCATCTGCTGGAGATTGTGATCCAGCAGGTCCCGAGCGTGGCCCAGAATTCTGCATTTTCACAAGCATTCCACGTGGTTTTTGGACCATTTTTTAAGAACCCCTGCTCTAGAGATGTTATAGACCCAGAAAACAAATACATGATTCCACCCTCTCCCTTCTCACCTTACCAGATCATCCTATGTGGTCCTTTGTGCTCATTTAAAGTGGATTTTACTGAATTAAAATATTGGCGGGGTCATTGGGGTGGGAGTGGAAATAAGGTGGTAGAGCACAGGGTGACTGGGCTGGGAACATTGGGAGAAGGCAGGGGTGCCCAGTGAAAAGCAGGAAACAGCCACATAAGTGCTGTGAAGTTTAAAAATCAATAAAATTGCTTTTTTCTCTACATATGACCCTGCCGAACATATGACATAACAGAGTAAGACCTGCTAAGTAACAGTCATTGTCAGAGGATTACAGTGAAAATAATTGCAGCATCTGAGAAGTGAGCGTTTAGACCTTGATCATTAGCTTAGCTAATAGAAAATGCTGTTAGTCCACCAGGGTCAAGAAGTACCACAATAATCAGGTTTCTTCCTGAAAGATTTGTCCAGATTGCTGAGATGCCTGGAAAGCAAAACAAAGGTCCTATGTTGCCACCTAGAGTCCAAATCCTGGAAGTATTGACTAAAGACCTCTAAATCAATCTGGCTCTTTGGAGAAATTTCTGTCCAGGCTTAATTATACCACTTCAAAACCACCAGCTTTGGGCTTAAAACTGCAATCAGTCCTTTTTTCAAAGCACACGGATATGTTTGAACTTAAGCCTTCATAATTATTGAATGATTTTAGGGTGAAAGGAAAAAAAAAGGCTATTCTAAAACCTCTATTAAATGTGAGTGTGTGTGTGTGTGTGTGTGTGTGTGTGTGTGTGTGTCTTAACTGCCATTGTCTAGATGACCTTAGGAAAATCACTTAATCTCTCAGGACTGGTTCCTCTTATGTAACATGAGAGGGTCGAATTAACTTGACAACACTATAAGCTTCGAAGACCCAAAATTCTGCTACTATAAAATTCTTAACTATATGAAACCAGCCATCAGTCCAAAAGAATTGGCATAGTATGCAAAAGCTGTTGGTACCATGCCATTTTTCATTAAGTACCATTTCTTCGTTAAGGAAACCATGTCTTTGCTGCCCTCTAGAGCTCTGTCTGAAATCTGTTTGAGTCTAATACAAAAATCCTCCAAATGAGAGACTGAGTTGCTTGAGGCTTAAAGCCTTGGCAGCTCCCTGTAGTCCCTGACACATTTTATTCCCTGCAATATATTTATTATTCTTTCCATGCTTGTTTCTTATATATCTTCTGATTCAACCGTGTATTCCAGAATTCTCTCCCAACTCTTCTGTTTATGGCTTTTGGCTGCTGAAAGTTAAGTCCATATCGTTTATTTGGAAAAAGGGACCAATTTCTTTTAAAGGTTTCTCTACCCCATAAATGTGTTTCCTTTAAGCTGTACAGTTGCACCAGGGAGGATTATCTATTCTAACTCTTGGTGCCAATACTTATAAAAATAATCCCAGGCTCTTTTCTGTGTCACTTCCAAGAATTGCATGCACCAAACCCTCCACAGGGCTGACACCACGAGGACTCCATTAGAAGACTGCCAAAGCAGCACAGACAACTGAGTGGAAGTTCACGGCTGAGGCTGCAGAGGAGTCAGTTTTTCAGTCCTGTTTTGGAATTATAATTCAGTTCTGAATGATATCAGAACTATAGCAAATCTTTGACCCCTCCAATCTGCAGGTTGTCAGGCTATATATAAAGAAGAGCTTAGAGAAAAGTAGAAAGGAAGCCTTTTGCCAGTGCATCTTTTTCTTCACACTGGAAAAATCTTTGTTTAAGCAGGAGCATTCAAGCTTAGCTGGATTTTTAGTCAGAGTAGAACTCCTGCTGTTGCTGTTAAGAGCAGTGACACAAATCAGAACATTATGCCAGAAATTAAAGTGTTGGTAGTGAGCTACTAGAAGCTCAAATATGCCATGAGTCCAGTTCTAGGATACTTGAGATTATGCCCTTTCACGGTCACTGCTAAAGAGGACGCTCCAGACCCCCCCTTGATCTTGAGCATCATTCAAAGTTTAATCACTCCAGGGCTCACATCACTGCGGGGTGTGAAGGCAGGCACAGTGGAGACCACGCTGTGCTTTTTAGGAACTAGTGTATCAGGATCAGAGAAAGATTTGCAGAGCTGCAAATGTTCTTCACTGTTCATAGTCATAAAAGGATCTTCCAGTGGCTAGTCATAAAGGATTCTTAGTATTTGTTATAACTCTAGAGGGATTGTCCATAAACCTGGCTTTTCTACTTACCCATAAAGCAGCTAATGGGACAACCAAGCAATACAGCAGTTTCCTTTGTTTCACCAAGGCACAGAACCCTTAAATTTCCATGAACAGAAAATAATAACTTGCTCTCTTCCCAAGGACCTGCTTTCTAGTACTGGCCACGTGTTCTTTTTTTAATACCCCAGAAACCACATTCCCCAAACAAAGGTTCTGCCCTGTTTTGGTTCTACCCTCCTCAACCATGATGAGGGAGTTGGGGGAGGAAGCAATCAAAGCACAAAGAGGGTCCAGGAGAGTTTCTGTCCACCCACAAATTAAAGAGGAATTAGAGCACTCTATTTACTATAGCTCTTGGTCATACATGACCTAAAAACTTGTTCCCAGTGTCAGGAAAGGTAGATTTGTAGAAAGGAGGTAAAGATGCCTTATGATGACATCATTGCTAACCACTGATATTCCTATGTCTCCTCTCCTTCCACATGCTTAGGAACATTGCTCCTTCCAGCTCCCTGAGAGAAACTGACTCTGTAACTTGCTTTGGCCAATAACATATGAGAGAAAGTGAAGACAATTGCTTCTGTGTGGAAACATCTAAGAGCTGTCTGAGGTTATGCTCCTTTTGCCCTGCATAGACGTCAGTGCCAGTGTCACAGTGCCACAAGACCAAAGTATCCTGGACTGTTGAGCCAAGATTCAAAGGACAGCTGCCTAGAGAGCCAACTGGATCTGTAAAGGACTAAAGGTGAGTGATAATTACACCTTTGCTATTTAAGTCTCAGATGTTTTTGGAGTTGCTTGTTACTGCAGCAAATCCCGGCTCTTCTGACTGTACTTGCCTTTGTGCTGCTATACTTTTTGATCTGAACATGGTTGTACTCATCAAGGGAGACAGGAGAAATCAGAAATTCATATTTCTGTCTGATCTCCATAAACATGGCAGCGACAGCCTAAGTATTTGGCCTAACCATGCTTGTTCTAAAAATAGTTTTCTTACTCTAAAATTTAAATTCCCTTTTAGCTATATTTAGCATTTCCTGCCAGGCTTGCCTTACTTGGAACATCCACTTTTCCATCTCTGCTATTACATATCTATGCACCCTCTTAAGTTTGTTCTTTATATTATGTCTCCCTCCTCCATCCCCATCCCAGTACACACACTTTCAATTATTAGTAAATGTTGTTCTCAAGTCTGGGCATTTTAAGTTTTCTGTGTGAACCAACCTTTTTCTTTCCATACCAAGATCACATAAAATTAGATTTTTTAGAGTTTTCAGCATTGTTAAGTGGTCTTTCCTTTTGGTGCTCCCTACAATAAAACTGTATCTCTTTCGCCTTGTCCTTTAAAATCAGTTTTTGGGGCCTCCTGGTGGTGCAGTGGGTTAAAGAGCTGCGCAGTGGAGCTGTTGGCAGCAGCAAAGTGAGTTTGATGCCTGACTGGGGAGATTCCCACATTCCCACATGGCACGGCAGACCTCTCCTGCCTCGCCCGCTGCTCCCCTCAGCAGTGTATTTCCATTGATCTGCCTGTTCTGCTCCCAACTCTGTCTCTGGTGAACCCTCTCACTGCCCCATGCCTCTGGCCTGTACCCCAGCTTGTATGCATAAAAATAAAAATTAAAATTAATAAATAAATAAAATCAGTTTTCCACAAGTCATCTAGGATCAGGGTTCCCAAACTGTGTGCTTGGGTGCCCTGGATAACATTGCATGTTCACATGCTGACTGTGGACTATGTTAAACTTTTTTTTTAAAAAAAAAGATTTATTTATTTATGCATACAAGAGCTGGGGTGTAGGCCAGAGGTGCAGGGCAGGGGGTGGGGGCTGGAAGAGGTGAGAGTATTCACCAGAGATAAAGTGAGGAACACTGACAAGCAGATTGACTGAAATACACTGCTGAGAGGAGTAGCAGGCAAAACAGGAGAGGTCTGCTGCACCACATAGGTCAGCTATCTGGCTGGGGATCAAACTCGATAGCTTCATGGTGCTGAGATTTAACCTTTGCGCCACCAGAGAGGCCCTATTTTAAACTTCTGAGAAAAACACAGAGATTCCTAATGTCTCTTGTACATAATGTGAACTACTAACTCCAGATTTTTTAAGTAATTTCAACCTTAGAGCATATGATATTTTTGTTGACATATCTTTGCAAAGTTGGATTTTTCAGTGATTACTATGATAAAAAGCAAGTGCCGTGTGAAAATTAAAATAGAACAGGAAATGAGGGTGGTAGTATCCTATTTGAATCCAGAGTTTAGAGAGTTGTATAATGCCAAACAGGTAGACTCATTTAATAATTGTTCATTATTTAAGAATGAAATTGAAATATCTTTTGTTTTAATTAATGTATAATATTTTCTCAAATAGCTATTAAGTTATCAGCACGAATAGTGAATTTGGCCATAACTACTATAACACATAAATCTGTTAAATATTTCTTTTGGTCTAGGACTACCAAGGAAAAATTACTAAGACATTGATGTTCACCATGTGGGAACCTTTGGTCTAAGAACAGATCAACTATACTAAAAAACTTGTCCTATTACATCCTCTTAAAGACATGGTCCAATCTCTTCAACAAGTGTTGCTGAGATAACTGAATATGCATATGAAAAATAATGATGCTGGATCCTCACCTAACAGCATATACAAAAATTATCTCAAAATGGATCAAAGAACTAAGCATAAGAGCTAAAACTATAAAATTTTTAGAAGAAAATGACCTTGGATTTAGCAATAGTTTGTTAGATGTGACACTAAAGACAAGCCCAAAAAAGTATGTCAATTGGACTTTTTCAAAGTTTTATACATCAAATGATACCATCTTGAAAATTAAAAGAAAACCCGCAGAATGGGAGAAAATATTTTCAAATCATTTATCTGACAGGATCTAGTATTCAGAATATGTAGGAAAGTCCTACAATTCAACAACAAAAATACAAACAACCCAATTTAAAAATGGACAGAAGACTTGAATAGCTTTTTCCCCCAAAATATACTAACAAGCATAGGGAAAGATGCTTAATATCATTGTCACTAAGAAAATTTGAATCAAAATCTAGTGAGAGACCACTTCACAACCACAAGGGTGCATAGGAAATAAACAGAAATAACATGTGTTGTTGAGGATTGGGGGAAGTTGGAGCCCGCATTCATTGCTGATAGGAACGTAAAATGGTTGCTGGCTATGGAAGACAGTTTAGCAGTTTCCTCAAAGTTAAACATTCAATTACCAAGTCATATTCTAGATATAAACCCTCCAAACCTAAAACCACTTTTTAAACAAATGCTTTTACAAAATGTTCATAGTACTATTCACAGTAACCAAAAGGTGGAAATAGTCCAATGTCTATCAACTGATGAATGGACAAACAAACGCCCATAAAACAGGATGTTATTCAGAAGCACGAAGATTAAAGCACTGATACATCCACAACGTAGGTGAACATGGAAAGAATTATGCTATGTGAAGTAAGCCAGACACAAAAGGGCACATATTATGTGATTCCATTTATAGGAAATATCCAGAATAGATCTATCCATAAAGACAGAAAGCAGACTAGTGTTTGTCTGGGGGATGGGGAAGAGCTGCTGGGAGTGACTGCTGAATGAGTATAGAGGGTTTACTTTTAAGGTGATGAAAATTTCTTGTAACTAGATAGAGGTGCTTTTTGCGTAATACTATGAATGTACTGTATGATTTATACACTTTAATGGCTAATTTTATGTTATGGGGATTTTCTTTCAATTAAACATGTTAAGTGTTTATATAATTGATTTAAACATATATATTCTTTAAATGTGTTTAATTTGTATTATGTATATAAAAGAGCATGGTCATTTTCTCCCAAGATTTCTGTACCTTCGTTGCCAGTAACTCCCTCTTGCTGGTAGAATTAGGTCCACTGTATCAGGGACCTGTCACCCTTCTGTCCTGTTGTATAGAGATTCTTAACCTTTAGTCCACTTTCTGGGGGTCAAGAGATCCTTTAAAATTTAGTGTGAAATTTTGTGTCCACGTGCAGGAGAAGATGAGCGGCAATGCATTTGCCACAGAAGTCTCAGCCAACCCCATGGGGATTTCTGAAGCTGGAGTGGTCTTCAGATGTACCACGGGGTATGGACACAGATTATAAAAGCAGTTGGGTTCAGGCTGTCTCAGAGCAGAGGATGTAATTTTCTGCCAAGAGCAGAGCTGAGGAAGAATACAGTGTGAGCTGAGGAATGAGTGCTGTGGTCGTGGAGGGCGGTCTGGGCAGCACAAAAGAGCAATTGGTTGTTTCGACAGGACACTGCTACCTGTAGGCGCAGTAGATTCCAGACACTTCCTGCTTCTCCTGCATGGGGTTTCTTGTCTCAGGTGATGTCTCCTCCTGCTGAAGTTGCCTGACAACCGTTCTTTCAGTTCCCAGTTTCCAAGTGGGCTTCTCGTGGAGTATCCTCACCACCACAGGTAGCCCTCTTGAATGGCGCGCCTCTTAGGATGACCCAGTCCAATCATTCCAAAGATTTTTCTATCATAAACTAGAAGTATTCTTAAAAAAAAAAAAAGACCGTACTCTCTAAACGTTGCCAGAAAGAAAGAACTACTCTAAATCAAATTCGTCATTCTTGGCAGATGTGCTCTGTCTTTTGTGTGGCTTCTCTCCAACAATTCCCAACCTCTGGTCAAATCATTTCACTATCTGAGAATATGATTTGCAACTAATTCATCTTGAAGTGTTTGACCAGAACCTACAGTGCTTAAAATTAGAAATACTATGTGTATTTATTGACATTTTTTTCAGTGCCCATGGTAGGTGATTGCTAACATCTGCTTTGAAAATTTTCCAAGCTAAAATTATTATGGCCTTAACTACAGCTCAGATCTGTGGATCTCAATGCCTGCTCCTCAGTGTGTCAGAACAGTCCCCAGGTCTGTATCTTAGGGGTATTTCAACCCACCCATAGTTTAATCCTTCATCCCACTACCATGTTGGGTGAGTTTTGGTTAGACTCCGTAATTTTCAAAGAATCTTAACTCTAAAAAAAAAAAAAAAAAAAAGAATCTTAACTCTACCCCGGCAATTGTCTTTTCCTTTAATTAACAATGTAAAATATTCACCCTTCAGATTCTTTCCAGAAATGACAATTTTAAACTCTCTGCTCTCTAACATGTATAGAAGTTTTAAAGAAGTATTTATATGGGCTAATTTGAAAGGCCAAGGAAACATTCCTCTAGATATTTAAAATGTTTACCTTATACCAGACCATGTGAGTCTCAGGATGTTAGTAGAGTAAGAATCTGTGCTTAGGTCTACACCAAAGGATTTTATAAGAGACTCCTTTTCGGATTTATGGGGACTGTGGTTGAGAAACTGTCCACTTTATGACTCTGTTTCCGAAGTATGAGGTCCCTTGGGGGTTAGAAAAATATCTCCTCAAAACATAGCTTGTTTGGTAGGTAGTGGAAAGCATTGTCTTTTCATTGTTAATGTGCTCTTTAATAAATTTAATAAATAATATATAAGTTTAGTAATGTGATCTTTAATAAATTTAATAAATGAAATAGTGCACCATTTTACAGCAAGCCTTTTATAAGCCTAAAAAAAACAGTTTTAAAATCACCTTTTCCAATATACCTTTATCAACAATCTATTTATTTAGGTTTTTATATATCAAAACATTTACTTACAATTACTCATAGAAAACCCTTTGGTGACTTAATGTTGGCGTCCATAGTGGTATCCGTAGATAATACAAAAGAATAGTGATTTGCTTTATTTCATGCTGATACTGATCCATCAAACACAGCTTTTACTGCATAGCAAAGTCTCAGATGGTTAATACAAAAGCAAAACAACTGAAAGGATTTCATAAATTCATATATGCTCTCTCTATATATTGGAAGAACAAAACACACCAACGAAAGATACCTATTAACAAAAAAGGAAGGGTCCAGGGAATTGCCATTTTTTTCAACTTTTCTTACTCCAGAGAAGCATCATCAGAAATACTTTGTAGCTTGTGTTTCTCCTGTCCATTCAGAGAAAGTACAGCAACTACAGGTCTGTACAACCCAGGTCCTTTTTCAGTTACTACAACACCCTAAGAGTTTGTGTGTTTTACACTTACCCACTTATCTTCATTTGAAAAATTACCAACAGAAAATTAAGGATGACTCCAACTTACACAATTGCTTATGCAATATAATCTCCATGGAAACATAACAACAAGGTATACAAAAATTGTTTAAATAAGTAAATGTGATCAGACGAAGAAAAGCCACAGAAGCCAAGCACTTCAGTGCTAAACCCAGGCCTACCTTTTAGCAATTTAGTTCTCTTACTGTTAAGCATCTTTAAAATGGAACATGGTGGAGGATTATTGGGGCACTGGTGGTGGGCAGGGTGTGAAAAAATATTTGTAGAGATTTCAACCTATACCCCCAGAGCAGATACAACTATGTAAACCTATTTTACCTCAATAAACGTCACTTGGGAAAAAATGTTTTCCTGCCTCATATACCTAAGAGGATTGGTCATAAAGTGGAGAGCACGAGACAAGAGACTGGTCATAAATAACATCACTGTTAGGATTTTCAGTATATAGCATACTAACTTGGAGCTTGAACTTGTCTAATTGAAAGAAAACTTATATTTGGGTCTGACAATATGATAAATAGGTTACCATAGGTTACCTCCTCAAAACCATCCAAGCTCTTACTAAAGCTATAAACTCATTAGTTCACTTTTTGGAAAGTAGTAATCTTGAAAATCAGCATCTCTCCTTTATATTGAATTATCATAAATTTCAAGCCAAATTTGTGACTCACCCCTAGCAACTACCAAGACATTAGCATATGCATTTTTTTTCATGACCTAGCTTGTTTGTAGTTAGTGGAAAGTGTGACTCTTGAAGTTCAGTGTATCTTTCTGTTTACATCAAATTATCAAAAAAATGTCAAAGCCAAATTTGACTCATTCATAGCAACTCTCAAGGTCTTAGGATAAGCATATCTTGGTATTAACCATACCATTTATCTGCCTATTTCCTTGTCATAGACTCCTATAATTATTTATATTCTTAATTTTGTACATGGTTATAGGTTGTCTTATGAACTTCATGGAAAAAAGGCTTGGTTTGTAAGTAAAATGGAGTAGTCATCCCAATTCCAGTTCCACTGCTTTACCTAGACACATATTTCATTTGACTTCTAAGAGCAAACGCTGTAAGACTAATTAGATCACTAATGATGATGATGACAGCAATAATACTGTTGGTTGAGATCTTCTGTGTGCTAGATTCCTGACATGCAATACTAGCTCACTTAATCTTCTTGGCCACCTCTCAAGGCAGTTATTATTTCCCTATTTTACAGAAAAGGGAAACTAAGCCTCTGGAGGGTTTAAAGTATTTTCTTATAGATGATAAGTGACAGAACCAAGACTGGAATTGTCCAGTTCTTTTCTCTGTGCCATTCTGCCCACTCTGAGGAATGATGCTCTTTCACTCTTTGTAAGAGTCATCATTCTATAGATTTGCCCTAACATAAGGACACCTACCAACCCAGTGGTTCATTTTATAATAGGGATGGGACATGAGGTGGATGGTATCTCTTAGCTATTTAGCAGGTTTTGTTCTGCCTTGCTGAGTTCCCTGTCCCCTTCAAAGGAGGTGAATGCTGGTACCTTACACCAGAGGTAGAGAGGGGAGTTGAAGAAGGAAGCTATCAAGATCTGAAAAAGAAATGTTTGACTGGATTCCCAATACAGGAGAAAGGTTAGGAACTGGGGGTTGTGCTTTCATTGGCTTGAAAAACTAATTTGACTCAATTGTACTTGAGTAACAGGCAGAGACAAAAAATATATTGTCTTTTATTACTCTTTTAACTTTAGGTTTATTGAGAAATAGTTAAGATACATTGAAATTTAGCCTTTTAGGCATATAGTTGAGTACATTTTGATAACTGTGCAGTCATGTAACCATCATCATGACCAAGATGTATCACCCCCCAAAAGTTTTTCTTCTGCCCCTTTGTAGTCTACCCCTTCCTCCCAACTTCCTAATCCCTGGCAGCTAGCTAGTATTGCATTTTCTAGAAGATTGTATAAATGAAATTGTACAGTATGTAGTCTTTTGTATCCTGTCTTCTTGTACTTAGCATAATGCACTTGGACCTTATGTGGTTGCATATAATAATAGTTCATTACTTCTTGTTGCTGAGTGGTGTTTCATTGTGGATAAAATTCACTTATGTTAATGTTCCAAAACTCATTTACCTACTCACCAGTTGGTGAACATTTGGTTTGTGAGTAAAGCTGCTATGAACATCTTCCTGCACATGTTTGTGGGGGAATACCCAGGAATGGGATGGTTAGATTGTGTGGTAAGTGAATGTGTAAGAAACTCCCAAAATATTTTTCAAAGTGCTATATACCATTTTGTATTCAAACCAGGAGTAGATGAGAGTTCTAGTTGTACCACATTCTTCTGTGCACTTGCTACTACAAATCTTTTAAATTTTAGGCACTCTAGTGAGTGTGTGTGTTTTGTGATTAAAGTTGCTCTTCTACAAACAGAAATGATGTTGAGCACCTTCTCATGTATTTAATTGCCATTCATATCTCTTCTTTTGGTGAAGTGTGTGTCTTTACACCTTTCAATTTTTTTATGGGATGGTTTGTATTTTTACTATTGATTTGTAAGGACTCTATATATTTGAGTTACAAATATTTCATCAGATAGATGTTTTAGAAATACTTTGTCCTGTTGTGGCTTTCCTTTCCTTTGCCTTAATTGTGTCTGTCTTCTAAAGAAGAATTTTTTATTGCATATTTTTTCTTGAGGTAACAATGGTTTATAATACTCTATATGATTTAGGGGTTCAGGTTCACAACTCTTCAGATGTATGTTATAACACCATACACGTAAACACCCATACTTCTCTAGCATAATCCATCAGGCCTCCTCCACTAATTACTCCCTCTCCCCACTTTCATCCCTACCCCCCACTGGTAGTTGCATTTCTGCAGTCAGATTCCTAGGATTTGTTTTAGTTTTGATTTTTCTGTTTCTTTGTTTAGTTTCTCTGTATCCCGTACATATAAATGAAATCATCTTGTATGTGTCTTTCTCCTTCTGACTTCTTTTGTTCAACACCCCCCCTTTAGTTGCATTCATGTTGTCATAAATGGTAAGCTTTCATCTTTTCTTAGAGCTGAGTGGTTTTCCACTCTGTATATATACCACATCTTTATACTCCACTCATCTGTCATTGGGCTCTTAGGTTGTTTCCAGAGCTTGGCTATTGTAAATAGTACTACAGTAAACATAGGAGTGCATTTATTCCTTCAAATTAGAGTTTTTGCATGCTTACGGCAGATCAAGGAGTAGAATTGCTGGGTTGTATGATAGATTTTCTTTTAATTTTTTGAGAAACCTCCATACTGTTTTCCACAGGGGCTGAACCAGTCTACAGTCCCAGCAACAGTGTAAGAGGGTCCCCTTTTCTCCACACCCTCTCCAACACTTGTTGTTTCTGATAATATCCACTTTCATGGATATTAGGTGGTAGCTCATTGTGATTTTGATTTGTATTTCCCAGATGATAAGTGATGACGAGCATTTTTTCCCGTGCCATCTATTTAGCTTGCCTACCTTTTTTTTTTTTTTAAGATTTGTTTATGCATACAATGCTGGGGTATAGATGAGAGGTGTGGGGGGTGAGAGTATTCACCAGAGACAGAGTGGGGAGCAGAACAGGCAGATCGACTGAAGTACACTGCTGAGGGGAGCAGCGGGCAAGACAGGAGAGGTCTGCTGTGCCATGTGGGCCGCTCCCTGGCCGGGAATCAAACTCATGCTGCAGTGGCTGGCAATAGCTTCATAGTATTGAGACTTAAGCTGTTGTGCCACCAGGAGGCCCTCACCCACCATTTTTTAATTGAGCTGTTTGTTTTTTTGTTCTTCCGTTATATGAGTTCCTTGTAGATCTTGAATATTAACCCCTTGTTACACATACATGTGATTATTTTCTCCCACTTAGTTGGGCTTTTAGTTTTTATGATAGTTTCTTTCACTGTGCAGAAACTTTTTAATTTGATATAGTCCCATTTGTTTTGTTTTGCTTTTGTTTCCCTTGCTGTTGGAGTTGAAGCCATTATCATGGAATGTTTTGCCTGTTTTCTTCTGTGTTTTCAGGTCTGTACATAGAAGTCTTGACTCCGATCCTGATAGATTCCCACCCTGATCCTGAGGAAAAGCAACCTTGCTCTTGAAATCCCGGCTAGGCAAGATTCTTGCAGGAAACAGAGGTTATGCTCAAATTAGGATATTTTGAGAGTTTAATAAGTCAACTATTTGCAAAGAGGTAGGTAGGATCCATAAATACCACTCTAGGACTAGTAATAGTGGGGATTCATTACTGCCCCAAGTCTGAAAGGAGGAGGGGAAGACGTTTCCAGAATCTGAGCTGTATAAAGAGGGTCTTCTGAGCTGCAGCCCCTTGGGGTGGGGGCTAGGGGATGATAGTCCTCTACCTCATTGTCCTACTGGTGTTCCCTGTTGGCCTCTCCCACAGGGAAACCAGAAGACCAGGGATCCGATTGATGTGGTCCACACAGGTGACCTTCTGGATTCCAGAGGAGAGTAGAAGAGAGTGGGATGTGGCTCTGGAGGAACAAAGGGAAGACACCCAGTCAGGTGCTGTACACCCTCATTCCAAGTCCCTCTTCGTAGGGCAAAGTTCTCTCTCCATGCCTATATTGGCATCTGTTCCTTGGGAGGAAAAGCTCAGGGTTCCACCATCTCTGATGGACCAAGCAGTCCATCATGGGACCTGGCTCTTGCCACTGCAGCTGGGTCACCAGGTGGGCCAGACTGGAAGGAGCCAGAACCCTTGCTCTTTCCTCCAGTGGAAAAAAGAAGGCCCCTGGAAAAGGCTAACTGGCTTAGTGGAGTTTGACCTTGCGCATTCCTGTTAACATCCTCTGGCAGCCAGGGGCACTGAAAGGAGGCAGAAATAAGGAAAATTCCAAGAAGCTTTTACTAAAAATAAAGTAAATAGCCATTTCTTACAAGATGCCCAGCCACTAATTAGCTGCAGTACTTCTGTATGAGGATAGGCCCTTTGGCTACAGAATATGAATTTAAAAACTAAGCTGTATCCAAAGTGGCAATTAAGGGCTTTACCCAATCATAATAAACCTTGGTCTTCCTTTCCTAAGCAAGCTCTGCATCTTGCTGCCAGAGCAAACCCATCAGCTCATTCCTGGTTTCCTTCTTAAAACAGAGCTGAGCTGTGATACTTTGCAGAGCAAATGCTCTTGGTTTGCTCTCTCCAAGCTCCCTGTGTCCAAGGAGCAGCTCTCAGGGCCCCTTAATAGTGTTGACATGGGCACAGCACACCCCAAGTATCCTTCACTCTTGGGTTCAGCCCAAGCCACCTGGACACCTTCCACTGAGACTGTGTACCTGGTGGTTAAGGACACAGTCTGTGCAGTCACAATCATTGTGTTTGCAAGAACAGAACAAGAATCTATACTTTTCCTTCATGACATTTATCAAAGTTCACAACTTGACATGTAATAGGGACAAATGTTTTTATACTGTGTGAATTCTTTGCCTCTTTCCTTCTCTTCCTTCCACTAGAGGAAATCCTGGCATTGTCCTCTTGACTGCTACACCATTCTCTGGTGTCTTGAGACCAGAGCAGAGCAGGGAGCTGGGAGTGGAGCTAGGATAGGCCTCACACGGTGCAACGCTTGCAGGGCAGGGAAGGGGTGCAGAGGGTGAAGGGACCATGTTGAAGCAGCAGAGTCTGAAGCAAAAGTAGGTGAAGCTCTGACCTTGGCTCAGTCCAGCTAACTTTTGGCAGGCTGGAATGTTGCCTCCTTGTAGCCAGATCTAACTTTTTTTTTAAATTCAAACCCCAAATCTGGATTTCTTACACAAAACTCCTTTGATTGTTGAGGAAGCCAAACTAAACAAGCTATTGGCCAGTGTGTGACTCCAGTATGGGACTTTTGGGTGAGATGATGTCCATCAGAAAAGAACAGCAGATGGTGAAGGGGAGATGGTGAAAAGCTAGGTTTTAAAGAGCACTAAACAGGGACCTCCCTGGTGGCACAATGGGTTAAGTCTCAGCCTATGAAGCTATCCAGAGCCACTGCAGCATGAGTTTGATCCCCGTCCAGGGAGCTTCCCACATAACGTAGCAGACCTCTCCTGCTTTGCCTGCTGCTCCCCTCAGTGGTGTATTTCAGTTTATCCGCCTGTTCTGCTCCCCACTCTGTCTCTGGTGAATCCTCTCATCCCGCCTGCACCCCAGCTTGTATGCATAAATCTTTAAAAAAAATAAAGAGTCCTAAACTGGGAGTTAGGAGGAAATTAGCAACAGCTGGCTAATGAGGCAGATTTTGAGTGGTTGCAATAGAGAGGATTGACTTTAAAGATGTTTTGCTATATATTAAGAATGGATTCTCCATGTGGACATTACCTCAAGACACTGAATAAGGATTGTAATTCTGTGGATTAGTCTCTGGTTGTCTGACCTGCACCCAGCTTTTCTTACACTCATTTATCAAGGTCTGTATTTACCATCATACCGTGAGCACCTGAGGGCAGCATAAGGGCGCACTTTGCTTCTCCCTGTTGGTTGAGTGGATGCCTACCCTTCATCCTGGCTCTTTTTTCAAAAGGTACAAATTTAGTTTAAATTCACTTTCACTTTCCCGTGGACCAATCAACATAATCAATCATGAGACAGTAAGTGTGGGAGGAAGCTGAGATAGCTGAGGGTTAGCAAAGATAGAGTGGATTGTTTTTTTCTAAAGATTTATCTATTTATGCACACAAGAACTGGGAGTGTAGGCCAGAGGTGCTGAGAGGATTCACCAGAGACAGAGCGGGGAGCAGAACAGGCAGACTGACTGAAATACACTGCTGAGGGGAGCAGCGGGCAAGACAGGAGAGGTCTGCTGTGTCATGTGGGAAGCTCCCTAGCCGGGGATTGAACTCACACTGCAGTAGCTGCAGATAGCTTCATAGTGCTGAGACTTAACCCATTGTGCCACCAGGGAGGCCCTAGAGTAGACTATTCGTGAAGTTGCAGCCTGGCTCCAGATTGTCTAATGTTCCAGTAAGGAAATAGCTGGAAGGAAACATACTTTGCCCCATTCCTTGAACCAGGGTTCTGATATTAATCTCCTCCCTTAGGAAGAATATGAGTTATCTATGCCATGTTAAAAAACTATGCCAAAACTTAGTGATCTAAAACAACACACAGTTGTCTTAGTTTCTGGTTGTCAGGAATCTGGGCACAGCTTAGCTGGGTGCCCCTAATTTAAGATCTCTCTCAAGACTGCAGTCATCTCAGTACCAAGTTGGGGAGGGTCCATGATCAAGTTGACTTTCCTAGCTATTGGCAGACTTCAGGTCCTCCCTTGTGGCTGGCTGGAAATGCCACTTCTTTGCCATAGAACAGCTCATAACATAGCAGCTGCTTCCTTCAGAGTGAACCTGTGAGAGTACAGTCTTTTTGTGACTTAATGTAAGTACTGATATCAGATCAATTTTTTTCTGCTCTGTTGATTAGAAGCAAGGCACTAGGACCATCCCACAGTCAGGGGAAGGAAAGCCACAGGGCCTGAATGCCAAGAGGCAGGAATCCTGAGATGTTTAAGTCCAGTTTTCTTACTCCTGCCTACAGGGGTTCAAGCAGATGTGATCTCTGATGCTCTTATCACTGTGGATGTGACCCAGACCCATCTATTTGAACAAGCTGGGGAATACACATGACTGTTCCTTATCAACCATCTTCCTATAAAAGTCAAACACTGACATAGTAATACACATAGTTATATAGTTATGCACCATATACAAATCCTAAGGAAAGTTGAGTCATAGTGGAGTTTGTCGAGGCGAATGAGTCTGAAACATAAATTCAGCATATTTTCTCCACAGTCTCCTGTGATCTCTGCATTCAAGTTCTGGTTCTGCCTTTTACTAGCTGCATGACCTTGGGTAAGAAATGTCCCTAAAGCTCCCTTTCCTTATCAGTAAACTGGGGATAATAATAGAACCCATACCACTGAATTGGGGTGGGATTAAATAAAAATGATTCTATCTATAAAGATCTAGCATCGTGCCTGGCACATTAAAGATTCTAAAGAAGAAATATGTTGCCTATCTTTATCATTATTATTCAATTACTATTCTTCAATGTATTTTCTTTCAAATCTTCTGCTCTTAAAGCTTGGTTTGCCTCCCCTTAGGATTCATAAAACCTGGTCAATGTTAAAAACTCATGGGGTTTTTTTTTATGGTAGCAATGTGTGTAAATTATAATCATACTCTTTGGAGATTAGATGCTGGTAGTTGGGTTTCATCAAAATAAGGCAACTCAAAATGAGAACAGGTTATTGAAGAAGTTTGCATGGCAAAATGATATAGATTGGGAGAAGTGAAGTTGGTCTTTCACATTTCACCTCTTGAATCTTTGCACACACATTTTAAATCCACACAGAGTAGGTGTGTGGATCAGAAAAAAGGTCTCCGATCTTTTCTCTGGGGTTGGAGACTCTGTGTGTTTTAGAGGGAAGATGGCCCACAGGTACTCACCAATATGTCCTGGAGTTAAGCAGAGTCCAGTGTCTTTGCTCGCCTGAAGCAGTGTTAGTTACATTCCAAAAGTTTAGAACTATAGGGATGGAATATGATCTATGAAATAATTGTTGACTTTCCATGTGCTAAAGAGGACAAAGTCACTTTTTCTTTTTCTCTCAACATTTTTTTCCCCCAAGAAGCCCAGAATTTTGACCCACTTCACATCCGCCTCCTGCCTCTGGTTTTGAAATCTGCAGCCTGATGGCTTGTTTGCTTGTTAGCATGAAAGGCTTGCTCTGGGTCTGTGCTTGCTTGTTAGTAAGGACCAACAAGTATTGCAGTCCAAAGGTAATCACAGAATAAAATCACTTCCAGATGCCAAACCCTACTCCTGATGGTGAAACCAGACTTTACAATTGCAGTGGACCAGGTATTCAATGGCTCTCACCCAATCCTATTAGGAATTTGAGCATGCACATGTGTTTGCCTCTTCCTTTTCCTCCTCTCCCCTCTCTGCCTCCTTTTTCCTTCTCTATCATTCCTTGCTTTACTGAACTTGGATCAGTTTTAATCTGAAGAGCAAAATCCAACCTGGATATAATCCTGTCTCGATTCTCCCATAGGTATCTAAGCTGCTGTAATCTTGGGATCTTTTAGAAGATGATTGCTCCCTTCTGAGAGCTGCAGGCACCAGAGAGAGGAGGAGCTCCTCCTTCCAGCTCCATCTTCCTGAGCTCTCAGAAGGCCTGTCCCAAGCAAAGTGCAGATGTGAAGAATACTGTTCCTCAGGCAGTTGGTAATGTTGTGGGCCAGAGGGATTATCCTACCTGTAGGAAGAGGAGCACTGTCCGTATTCAACTCAGCATTGGCACAGAAATTAACTGGCTGTCAGAGCTGGAACGCAACACTGGTGGAATGTGCAGGACTTGGAGTGACAAGAGAGACTGTGTTTTCAATCCCTATAAGCTGAGATGTGTCAGCTTCCCACAGAGTTTGATAAAAGAAAGAAGAAAATAAGATAAAGAGAGGGAGAAAATGAGGCTAAAGGCAGAGAAGGACTCAGCACTAAAAGAACATTTTAAGAGACATTTAATTATAGTGCTAAAGTCTGAGAAAGAATAGAAACAAGAAGACTTTCAAAAGAGGAATTCATCATAGACATATTGATTTTCTCTCCTCAAAAAGTGAGTACCATGAAATCCAATTTCATGTCCCATTTCAGCCTAACCCCTGAAAGTACTTAAGTGGCAGAATCTTTCCTTCATTGGCTAATTAGTGTCTTTCACCAAGGCTCCAGTGGTCGACTTGGCCATTGTAAAAGCAAGAATCAGTATGATTTGATTTGATCATCTGCATGTAGATAAAACACAAATGAAACAATTATATACAGTTGGTAGAAGGTTTTTAAAAATCTCTTATTTGACTATGTGTAGCTACTACTTATTAAGTTATTACTTCCCTTGTGAATAATTCATTAAAAATGAAATGTTACAAAAATGTATTTCTTCCCAGGTAGAATTGCATATAGATCTCACTCAACCATTTATTCCCAGATGTTTATATCCATGGGGTCCAAGAACTCCATAAAGCTAGGATAATAGCACATTGAAAATATCTGGCCACAACCCATAAAAGAATGTGTATAATAAAACTGCTCCCACTCCCAACCCTCCCTCCGAAGCAAACCTTCCAAATGTTCCTAAGTAATTTTTCAAAGGTGTGGTGGGGGTAGACACCCCAAACCCTATGTTTTCACATTACTGAGACCTGAATTCAAGATTAAATTGAGAAAGTACATGTAACCAACTCCTTTAAAAACAATTTCTTAAAAATAAACCCAGAAAAAAGTTATTTTTAAATGTCTGGTAAACTGTTTTATTGTAAGAAAAAGTAAAAGGGAGTGTATGTATGGGAGAGTATATGTTCAAAATAATGTAAGTATTCTTCAGATGACCAGAATCTCACCATTCTGTTAACATATAAACAACAGCTGGCTCTCCAACCAATTGCTAATACTTTTTTTTTCTGTTTGTTTTTGGAAATATATTTTATACCAGTCACTCAAACAGCTACTCATCTGAGATCCATAATAATTTATGCCAAATAGCAAAACTCTCTAGTTTATTCATTTCTGGATTCCTGGTAGAAATGAGGGCCTCTGGGGGACTCCCTGGTGGTGCAGTGGTTAAGAGATGCGCTGTGGAGCTATTGGCAGCAGCGAGTTTAACGCCCTGCCAGGGAGATTCCCACATGGCGCGGCGGACCTCTACTGCCTCACCCGCTGCTCCCCTCAACAGTGTATTTCCATCCATCTGGCTGTTCTGCTCCCCACTCTGTCTCCGGTGTACCTCTCGCCACCCCATGCCTCTGGCCTGTACCCCAGCTTATATGCATAAATAAATAAATATTTAAAAAAAAAGAAGAAACGAGGGCATCCGAAACGGTGACTGGTGAGATGTCCAGCCAGTCAGCAGTATCTATTGGTCCTCATCTAGTTAGGAGGACAGAACTAAGTGCATGAAGGAGAAAGCCCAGCTTCTGCACCAGGTCTGTAAGCAACCATGGGGAGTGGCTGGGGTGCTGTAAACAGGAAGAAGATATGCTATCTGAAGACGGCCGAATCACACCCGGCTACCAGAGGCTATGAATGGTCTCAGAAGGAGAGGATGGACTTTTGTTTGGCAGTGTAGCAAGTGAGAGAACAAACCAAACTATTTCAAGTCAGAAAATCTGGAGTGGAGTTAGGCTTTTCCTCTTAGTAGTCATTAGTTCGGGCTTTGTTTTCTCATCTGTAAAGTTGAGATAATCACTCCTACCATGGCTGGTTGCTGAAAGACCAAGTGAACTAAGAGATCTTGTAAATTGTAAAATACCATCCACATCTGCCTTATCAGAGTGGGTGAAGTTGTATAAAGAGATAGACAGGGTCTCCCTGGTGGTGCAAGGGGTTAAATCACAGCACTGTGAAGCTACCCAGAGCCACTGCAGCACGAGTTTGATCCCCAGCCAGGGAGCTTCCCAGCAGACCTCTCCTTCCTCACCCACTGCTCCCCTCAGCAGTGTACTTCAGTTGATCCACCTGTTCTGTTCCCCACTCTGTCTCTGGTGAATCCTCTCACCACCCCACACCTCTGGCCTACACCCCAGGTTGTATGCATAAATAAACATCTAAAATTTTTTTAAAAATAAATATTTTAAAAAAAGAGAGAGACAGATGATGAAATGAAAACACTCTGGAACCTGGTTTCACTTTTATTTATGCTGCCCACGTGCTTGAGGACTACTTTCCATGTCATTTCTTTATCTGTTAAATCAAATGGATACTGCATTTATTTTACAAGGTTGTTGCATGAGCAAATGATAGGCTATGCACAGGAGCTTTGTGAGGGTGAGGGGCTATTTAAACTCAAGGCTTTGTCACCCTCTGGTGAAACATAGCACATGCTTATTCATTCACTTATCCATTCATTTCACAAACATTCTTTTAGCACGGAATGGTGTGAGGCTCTGCTGTTCCCTAGGAATAGCATGGCAAATTAGACCTGACTCTCTCCTCATGGAACTTACAGTTGTTTGTTAACAAATTACTTGCACAGTGAAATAGATAAACTCACTTTTCACTTTTGTTGTTTTAATTGTATTATTTTTTATCGAGGTAATATTGGTTAACAACACTGTGTTTGTTTTAAGGGTACAGGTTCATACCTCTACAAATGTATGTTACGACACCACAGCCACCACCAGAACACCCATAATCCTTTACCATAGCCATTGGGTGTCCTCCCCACTGTACTGCTCACCCTCCCCCCACTTTCCCTCTAGTAACCTCAACTCTACTGTCAAGTTTCTAGGGTTTTAGTTTAATTTTGTCTGTTTTCTTTCTTTATATTCCACATAAGAAGGAAAGCATTCAGTATTTGTCTTTTTCTGGCTTATTTTACTTAGCATAATCTCCTTTAATTCCATCTGTTTTGTTGCAAGATTTCATCTCTTTTTATAACTGAGTAGTATTCCAGAGTGTGTGTGTGTGTGTGTGTGTGTGTGTGTGTGTGTGTGTGATATCTTTATCCACTTATCTGTCTTTGTGCACTTAGTTTGTCTCCAAACTTGATAAACCCACTTTTTGAAAACAAATATATTTACAGTATTCCACCATATTTACCCTAGACAGAGAAACACAAAGCCAACAAAGTTGAGTAGAAAAATAACTATGTAAGAAATTTTGAGGTGAGGATTCAGTTTCAGATCTTTATAAGCACATCATTCAAAATCTTTGTGCCCCCTTTGTCCACTAGTCAGACTAGGCTAGTACAGGTCCTATGTGCTTCCATGGATTTCTTTCATGATAAGTGGGTAGGTGGCCTTATCCTAAATCTGATAAATTAGGAACTTACTGCAGGATAGACTAGTGGACGATTGATCTAATTTCTTCCACAAGAAATTACACAATGTACAAAGAAGAAAGAGTATATTAAAAGACACTTAAGAGATAGAGCTCCAAGTAATGTGGAGATTTGGATTAAACAGCCACCAGTCACAGATATGTTTGAAATAATCATGGAAACTCGAATATTGCCTGTTTGGATGATACCAAAGAAATAGTAGTCATTTTTTTTTTTAGGTATGATAATAGCAAGATGAGTTTATCAGAAATTTCCCATACTTTTTAGCATATGTAAGTCTGAAATGACTTAACATCTGGGACTGCTGTGAAATTAAATGCTAAATAAATAAAAGGATAAGTTATATAACAAAGAAACAAGTGCAGGCTTCAACAAGGGTGTGCATATATGGCCACATCTTACAGACATGTCTTAAAACTGGCATTACTCATCCACATTTTTCTCTCCTCTGATACACAGAAAAGGTTACACAGCTTTTTGAAGTAGAAATATTTTCCCTAATTATTTGAGCTTATAGGGTGGGGAAAGAAAGTTTCCAACGTTATTTCTGTGTGACAAGATTTTCTCGAATACGTGGATGGATGGGAGACTTCTACTGGTGAATAAGGAAATTTGGGTGCTTCTCGCACTACACTTTCTGGCTTTGGGACAGTTGCAGAGTTCAGGGAGGGAGGATAAGTAGACACGGAGGGGTAATGATCATCAATGCTATCACTCAGTAGAACTAAACTGGTAAAGCATTTTTTTTTTTTTGCATTTGTGTATTTAAAGTAGGCATGTGTCTCTGCATTCCTGAAGTAATGTGTCACTGGCAACCCTCACTACAAGGAGTCATCAGGTCAATGGTAGAGGTAGCATCTGGGAACTTGTAAAAAAAAAAAAAAAAAGGTCTGACTCCACCCCAGACTTACTGAATCAGAATCTACATTTTAACGAGATTCCCAGTTGTCTTATGTGGTCATGAAGGTTTGAGACTCCAAGCCCTAGGTAATCATCTCAAAGAACAACAACATAGAACCTTACCCTTAGTGTTATTTTGCACGAAAGCAAGAGAAGTGAAGTGACTTGCAACAGGATAATTTCAAAATATCATTTGATCTTGAAAGAGTCACATAATGAGAGTTCACTTACATGAAGTTTCCCCAAATCATCCATCTATATTTGTGTATATAGCCGCCGCCTGCATCCTACCACCCACTAGCTATCAAGTCACCTCAGCATTGGTTACTTCCACCAGAGATTTCTTTCTTTTAATGTCTGAAGTCACTGACTCCTCTGAGAATGTAAAGGTATAAGATAACAGCACCAATCTCTCAAACTCTTATCTCTTTGTAAACTTAGAATTTCTCTAGTATGCCTCCCAAGGGGTTAAGTCTCAGCACTATGAAGCTATTAGCAGCCACTGCAGCACAAGTAGAATCAGGGAGCTTCCCACATAGTGCAGCAGACTTCTCCTGTCTTGCCCACTGCTCCCCTCAGCAGTGTATTTCAGTCAATCCGCCTGTTCTGCTCCCCACTGTCTCTGGTGAATCCTCTCACCACCTCTACCCCCCTGCATCTCTGGCCTACACCCCAGTTCTTGTATGCATAAATAAATAAAATAAATCTTTAAAAAAAAAGAATTTCTCTAGGAAATTCTTAAAATAGTCTGATCTTGATTTATTCAGCTTTTTCCAATGACTTATATACCCTCCAGTGGTCAAAGTTATGATTATTACAGAATTTTTTCTGCACTATTGCAGTCTGAGGGCCTGCGAAGGTGAAGAGGCCATTGTCCTGTACTCAGCAACAGCCCACCCCCAAAAAGGGCATAGGTGGTCACCACTTTCTCCTTCACCGCCAACCCTAGAAACTTTGCTCCCCTCAACAGCACAGCCCTCCCTTGACCTCTTGCCAAAGAGTAGCTATGGCAGCCCCCAGAGGTGACGTGCTAAAGTGATGGTCCTGTCTGTGCCAACCAGAGTCATGTTTCACTTATTCTTCTTAAGCTCCATTGTGCAAATTCTACATGTTATTCTTTGTCTGGTGATATTTATTAAATTAATCCTCCAGCTATCAGCTTTCTGCTCACTTAAGGCTGCTTGCAGGACTTTTCCAGTTCTGTCTCTCTGTATTAAAATGGGTGAAGCATACTATAAGTCGAATTAATGCCAAGAGTTCAAAATTGAATAACAATGCAAACCTGATCATTTGTGTTATAGGAAAAAACACACTTCCTTTTAAAATTCCACCAGTCTTTTGTTTTGCTGGGGTCCTGGATATCTGGAGGCTCGGATGGTGAAAATAATAGGAACATCCTAGGCACCATAACAGCCTCATAAATATCTCCTCGGCAGAGCTGTGGATCTCCTTCTGGACTCAAAGAGCTTTCTTTGAAGTCACGGGACAGAAGTTGTACACGTGGAAGAGGTATGTAACTTATTATTATCATTATTCATTATTGCTTTAGAAGCTTTTAAGTAATACTAGATTTATCACATTTTTCTTACAACAAATTTTAGTTTCATCTAGCGTTTCTTCTGAAGCCTGAACCAATAAACTGGTTTGTCTTTGTAGTTGATCTGCCACAGTAGTTCCCATATTTTTCTGCCAAGAAGTCCTTTTGGAATCTGATTAAATGGGTAACATGACATTTATAGTTTCAGAGATTAGAACACCTGGAAAGAGGCCCAGGACTTACCCAGTCTCCTGGGGACCTCTAGTATAAAGCAGACTGGCCCTGGTCGGATGGATCTAAGAGTCTGCTTATTGCTACTGTCCCCTCCTAAGGTGTTCCCTTTTCTGGAGTGGCCCCCTCAGGTTGAATTACCTAGCATTGGATATATAAGTGCTCAGTAAATACTTTCTATTCCTTTGATTTTGCTGAAGGGCCCGTGTAAAATTAGCGTGTATTTAATATTTTGTCTCTTATTGCATCGTAGGGGAGGAGGATGGTTACAGACCCACTGAACACCTCCATTCCTGTGAGAGGTTTATGCCCTTGCTCTCTCTCTGTGATTTGTATGTGACAAAGCTGTCATTTTCCTTCTTCAAAACACACGCACACGCACACGCACACGCACACGCACACACACACACACACACACACACACACACCTTATTTTCTTTGTCATTATGAAAGTAAAACATGCTCATTATAAAAACACACTGTAAATACAAGTAAGCATTTTCCTACTATCAGGTACCAGGGTTAAGTGAAAGCCCCACTGTCATTCCACCATTTCTCTGTATGTGTGTGGTATGTGTGTGAGTGTATGTATTTGTATGTGTGTGTATACATAATTTCTTGTACTTTTCAGTTATCAACATACCTTGCATTTCTGCACACAATGGCCTACTCTGTCTCCAAAGGTCCCATTGAATTTTAAAGATTAATTTTTCAATTCAAACCATTACAGCAATCAAAAACAATACTAAGGATCATTAGTGAGTTTGAAAATCTGAAGGGTTCTAGTTAATAAGAAGGAAAAGGGGGGGGGAATTATAGTAGAGGTAACAGAAGCCCAAATCCCAGAGGCAAAGATTGACATTTGCAGGGAGTCCCCTCTTGCTCAGAATTTACAACTTAGTCTGGAATGTTAAAGAATTATGTTGGAGACAGGGGGGATGGGTGGGGCTTGCTTTCTCCCCCTCTGTAAATAGAATGATTGGCAGTTTTTGTCTCCCAAAGGCCTAAGGCATCTCTATGGGAGGACTACTGGTGAACATTTGGGGGCAAATGAAGGAACACTATATCTGAGATAAATCTGGACTCCTGCAGCAGCTTAAGAAAAAAGGCAAAGCTACCCTAAAGACCTTCCCTCCAGAGAGAAGTCCTCCTGTTTGGGGCAGTTGTCAAAGAAATTTGCCCCACTGTGGCTTGGCATTGGCAATGGGAGTTCCCAAAGGTGATGCCGCAGTGTCTTCAAAGTTCTAAGGGAAACTATTTTGAAGCTAGTTTTCTATATCCAGCCAATTTCAAGTATGAAGGCTAAAGAAAGGTACTTGCACGCACATTAAGACTTCAGTAAATTTAGTAACTACACACCCACAAGAAAAAAATTACTTCTGAAGTAACCCAGCACAATCTAAAAATAAGCTAAGAAAGAGGAAAACATGAGATACAGTTACCTAATAAGACCCAGGAAGATTTGTAGAAGTGAAAAAGAAAATGAAAGGCAATCCTTCAGACACAGGTATGTGGCAGATACTTGAGTGTTCCAGATTGAGGGTTGTATTTTCTTCTCTGGAGAGATTTGTTTTCATATAATGATTTTATAAATATTTCAATTGGTTTTTAATTATTACAATCAATAAGGAAAAAGAGGCAAAGTGTGGCTTAAGAAACTTGCCATAAATACTTCTATAATAAAAAAAATATAGGAGTTAGAGAAGAGAAACCATTGAAGTTCCAAGTTCCTCATGCTTTGAACCAAGAAGCCAATGTATAATAACCCAATTCAACAGAGATAAATAGGAGCATAATTTGATTATATATTTTTTAATGACAATGGTAACTGTTAAAACAGAAGCAGAAGTAGGAACTGTTTGCAGGGACTAGGGACAGTGAGCATCAGGGAAAGGGAGAATTGAGTTTTTTATTTGATGTATCCCTATACGGTGTGATTTTTTTAATCTTGTGCATGCATTATCTTTACAGTTAAATGTCTTGAAGATCTTTCCAGGTGTAATCCAAATGTTAGAACCTGTGGATCTAATTGAGATCACATTTTCATTTTTGCCCAACTTGTTATGGGTCTGAGTCTTCATTTGCGTATTGGAAACCTTAGCTCCCTCTTAGTATCTCCCTATTTGGGGGAACTCCAAAAAGGACCCATCTCCCATGACCAGAGTGATCTCTTTCAACTCCAGCTGCCATGATGCATTGGGTCTTTCCTCCTTGGTTCTGGCACTTGGTGTTTTTAATGACAACCATTTCTTGATTTTTACAAAATCTTGTCTCCTACTCCAAACCTTCCAATCCAAGTAGGAACTTCAATTTAGAGAAGATACTAGAGGTACAGGAATAGGCTAAAAATCCTGAGGAAACAGGCAGATACTAGCAGAGAGTGCAACAGCCTGGAGCACAAGGGGCTTGCCTCTTCTGTCCCACCTTACTCTAGCTATAGAGATTCAAATGTAGATTCAGGGCCACACCCAGATGCCAGAGAGGTCCTGGGTCAGTGTTGATAAAGGACATTTTTAGGGTCACTAGGAAATTTTATTTTGATCTAATTACACTGGTCAACAGTGAGATCATTACTGACTTAAAAAGATCCTAATCTGTAGTACTTGGTGTGCTGAACATGAATACAACCCTGAAAATTTATTAGCTCTTATTTTGAAGATATTTCATATAATTCATTTTATGTGTTTCACCGTATAAATTTATCCAGTAGGACTGCAACAACATCCTAAATCAGCCTAGAATGATGTAATATTGCATTGCATTGCATAATACCCTCATGCACACATCATCCAGAGTTGATTGCATCATTTTCTGATGCAATGCAATACTACTGCCAGGCAGCTGCTGAAGTAAGCTGCTGTCAGCAGTGCACTATATAAAGCCATGTCAGAAAGGTTGAGCATTGAAAATATTTCAAACTTTGTGCAGGCAGTTTAAGCTACTGTTCCACTGGATAAGCTACTTATCCATTTAGGCACAATACAGATCAGTAATGCCTCGAAAGTACGTTAATAGCATGTACAATTTCTGCTCTATTTGTGGGGAAGTGACATTTGCCAACCAGAAGAAAAGTATTGTACCCGGGCTGAGTCCAAAGTCTGGAAAACTTGGTGCACCCTGGAGGGAGTTCCTGATAAGAAGGATAGCCCCAGGGAAAAATGCTAAGTTTGCAGTTTGGGGTGGAGATTCTTTTTTTTTTTTTAAGATTTATTTATTTATACATACAAGCTGGGGTACAGGCCAGAGGTGTGGGGCGGCGAGAGGGCTCACCAGAGACAGAGTGGGGGAGCAGAACAGGCAGATCAGAAATACACTGCTGAGGGGAGCAGCGGGCGAGGCAGGAGAGGTCTGTAGCACCATGTGGGATTCTCCCCGGCTGGGTGTCGAATTCGCATGGCGCGCTGCGGACAGCTCCACAGCGCAGTGCTCAACCGCTGCGCCACCAGGGAGGCCCGGGGTGGAGATTCTGATGAGAAATAAAAGGGACTGAAGGAGAAGGGGAATTCAGTCGCCATGATGGAGAAAAAGAAGAATCTGTCGCCATGATGTAGGAATAGAGGAATTAGCGGCAGAAAATGTAGCTGTGAAGATTGAGAGTTTGGAAATCAGACACCAGAAGTTTTTGAGCTGCCATGATATAAATTGAGTGTTTTTGGAATCTTTAGTCACTTTGGGACCAGCGACTTTGGAGGTTTTGCAAGTAGCTGAGCAACGGAAACTGCTCCCAGTATTGCTTTTACTGCAGCTGAAGGAAGAAGGCAGAGGCCCGAAGCAGGCGCCTTCTTAAAATGCATGAATACAGTCTGTTGGGCTGTCTGGCCGCTGTAGTTGCTGTTTTCAGTGTTGTTGGCCTGGTGCTGCACTGGGGCACCTTGGCGGCTCCGGGAGTATCTCCAGTTGTATTTTGTGTCATCCTTGTGAGTTGGAACCTGGCCCACGGTCTGATTGTCGCACATCTGCAGAAGCAGGAAGACGCCATTTTGGAAACGTGGCCTATTTGGAAGAGGAGCTCCACATCAGCAATGGTGGAAAGACACCACCTTTGTTACTTTTCTGGGACTTAACGGAATGGATATTGCTTTAAGTAAGGTAAATGGCCATATATTGACTTCAGTAATTCTTTGCTTTTCCCTTTTTGTTACATAAATCCCATTGTTATTGTTCCCTAAGTCTGAGTAGTCTTGGAATTGTGTGTGGGTGCAGAACCAAGATAGTGCTGGTATGCAATTGGGGCACTGCCTTTGGCCAAATTTTGAAGCCCTTTTTGCCCAGTATCTGTATCACTTTTCAAGTGAAGAAGGCTTATCATCTTTACTTTGGATGCAAGGTTGGTGACCAAGACAAGCCTTGGGCCCCGCATGTATGCTGTGCTACATGGACAACACAGCTTTCACAGTGGTGAAATGGCAAAAGACCATCAATGCTGTTTGCAGTACCCATCGCGTGGAGAGAACCAAGCAACCACATAAAAGACTGTGACTTCTGCTTAGTTCCTCCTCTTTCTGGCGGAATAACAAAGCAAAAGAAGTCTAGAATAGTCTACCCAAACATTCTGTCTGCATTGAGATGACCAGTTCAACAACTTGTTGCAGGGTAATGTGAAACAAGCATGGAATGCTTTTCACATAGTGTCTACAAACTTTCTTGGGAATGTTAGGGCAGAAAACTCCAAGGAACTAGTAGAAGACATGCTGATGCAGTATCAGAAACTTGGCTACGATATGTCTCTAAAGATCCACTTCCTTCATTCCCATCTGGATTTCTTCCCTGAAAACCGGTATGGGGGCCTCCCTGGTGGCGCAGCGGTTAAGCGCTGCACTGTGGAGCTGTCGGCAGCAGCGACGCGAGTTCGACGCCCGGCCGGGGAGAATCCCACATGGTGTGGCAGACCTCTCCTGCCTTGCCCGCTGCTCCCCTCAGCAGTGTATTTCTGATCTGCCTGTTCTGCTCCCCACTCTGTCTCTGGTGAACCCTCTCGCCGCCCCACACCTCTGGCCTGTACCCCAGCTTGTATGTATAAATAAAAAAATAAATCTTTAAAAAAAAAAAAAGAAAAGAAAACCGGTATGGTTAGTGATGAACATGGCGAACGTTTTCATCAAGATATCACATCAATGGAATAAAGATACCAGGGAAAATGGTCCACTACAATGCTGGCTGACTACTACTGGGCACTCCCCAGAGATGCTCCTGAAGAGCTGTACAAGAGACAAGCGAAGAAATCTAAGTAGTCTGTGACTTGATTTTTTACAGATATAACCGTAGGCCTATTACTATTGGCATGCATTTTGTGATGTAAACATCAATTTATTGCAGATCACAAAAAACTAGAGCCAAAATTAGAATTTGACTGTCATGTTCATGTTGAGCACATACAAATTGATAGGAAATGACTAATTTTATTTCAGTTATATGATTTTTGTAAAAATTTGTTGACCAGTGTTATTTTATGAATGAAAAATGAAAACATCCTAGCATGGAAAGGTCGAGATTGCTGACCAAAAGAACAAATACAATGTGATCTTATAGCAAACACACAAGTACCTGGAAGAATATTGACAATGGTGGTCTCTTGGTAGGAATGTGTTTTAATTTTTAAAGTCTTTTAAATGTTTATCTTTTCTAATTTGATATTACAGGTACTGCTTTTATAATAATAAAAGATTACAAATATTTTCCCTGACACTTTATGATGCTTTACCTGATAGAGGATCCCTTCCTCCTCTATTAGCATGTAACCAGTTAACAACAGAATGGGATCTCTTTTCCATTAATAGCTTCCCTCATCTCCATCAATATTTTATTCGTGAAAACACAAAGGTGGTATGGATAATTAAGCTGGGTAATTAAGGATAGTGGATCACACAAGTGGGAATCTTCTGAAATTCACCCCGGTGTAGGTATACTGAGACTTCATGTGCACACCTGGTGTTTTTAATTCCTCAGTTCACCATGGGAGATGCACGACTCTGTGAAGGTCAAGACATAGCACATCATTCCTCGGATCATAGCAGTGCAGCCAAGGTAAGATGGATTTTAACATCTCTTGTGCTATTGCTGACAAAGAGCTGATGGAAACCTTAAGGCTTCCTCTGTCAGAGAAAATAACGTCGTTGTGAATGGCATATGAGGCTCAGCAAGAGGCCCCTCTCGCCGCACAATGTGAGCTGCACATGTGCACCCACACTTGACTCTGACCCTTAAGCATTCCCAACACCAAGAATGTTAAAGGTACACTTTTTTGAAACAGTTCTTTCCCAGGTATGCATAGAAGACACAAAGAACAAGGGTGAATTTATAAGGCTTTGAAACCCATGAGAGTTCCACATGGGGGGAAGAAGGGAAAAAAATCACAAAATTAATCAGTAACCTTTCACGTTATCTGTGCAAATGTTTGGCCTTCTGGGAATTGTGTAATTAAAGTCACATAGCTGGAAAAGCAACACATAATAAGTCCTGGGGTATATGTGCAGGATGATGGGGGCTGGGATGCTAGAAGTTACAGGGAGGATAATGAAAAAAAACTTTAAAGAAAATCCAGATCTAAGTGAAATAAGAGAAAAGCACTTAATAGACCAGTTTTGCATATTTGCACATTTAAAGAACTCCTACACTATAATCTTCCTCTGCAGTTGTAAAGGACCATTCCAAGGCATTAAGATTCTTCTACAGCATCACTTGTCTTACCATGATGTGGGTGCATCCTAGCCAGACTGTTGCAAATAGATCCCAGAAGGACTTGATAGAACAGCTCAGCAGCAGTGTGGAGAGCCATCCCAGTCTCCAACAGCTCTATCTTTTCCTCCATTCCCAACACTATACTCAAATGTAGGGACCTTGAAAAAGAAAAATGTCTCTTAATGTAATTCTTTCCTTTTCCCCCATCTTTCTCCCAAGATAATCTCAAAATATTATGGCATGAAGGGTCCTATGGATTACTTATTTAAGCACTAAATATTGCAGATGATCTGGAGACGGAAAATGGCTTCCCAAAATAATTGGTGACAAAACCAGACCTGAGTCTAGTTCTTCTAAATTCCAAGTCCAGAGCTTCATATTGTGAAGCCCATATGCATCTTAAAACAGATAGACTATTTTACATTGTGCTTAACTTAGTCCTCTTAGTAAAATGAAGCAAAAGTAAACAAAAATCCCCCAAATCTTCCCCCTCACATAAAAACCCACTTTTCCCTTGAGAACAGCCATAACAGTCTGCCCCAATTTTGTGTAACCAAAAAGCACTAACCCTGAAAACATCCTTATTTTTTTATATGTATTTTTTAATTTATATAGTTTACATTATTGTATATTCCCCGTAAAATTCCCACTACCGGTTCACCCCTGAACCATCACCACAGTCCCTTGTGCTCGTCTCTCCCCCGTTTTGATCCCTTTGCCTCCCCCTCCCTCACATCTTTAAATTAATGTACAGAGGAAGCCTTTGATCTTAGGCTTTCAGAATTAATCATGTCTTTCTATACCCTCTAAGAGAAACATTTATTATTTAATTCTTCAAGATAATCACCCATTCTTTATTATCTTAAAGAGTATGTTTTAAAATAAGGAGTGAAATACTTATAATTAGTTATTTGCATGACTTTCTTTCCATGTATTATAAGATTGTAGATGACAAGCATTTATCAAATTCTTCTCTTGGTCCTCATATCCTGCCTGTAAGTAGGAGAAAGAACGAGTGAATATCTTTTGGATGGCTCTTCCTGCCCTCAAGAAGATAACCCCTAATAGTCATCATGAGATAATGTGATGCACAACTCTTGTTTAGCACCTTATATTTTGCCACTAAATATTACTAAAATATCTAAGATTTTGTAGGGATTTTGCAACTACCAGCATTGAAAAAAAAATAATGATATAGTTCATTTTCACATTACACTCTTTTCTATCTTGTGGATTGTAAAATGTTTTTAAAACTATGTGAATTTAACTTAAACTGTCTGGTTGTCTAGCCAAGCATAGGAGCTCAGAATCCTAAGGTGAAATATTAGTTTTTTATAGCCAGTCAGTGACCAAACCATGATTCAGATAATCTGTCTCCAAAACCACACTTTTAGAAAATATATCTTTAATATATTTTAAAAATATATCTTTACTTCACCTCTCTTTGGGTTCTTCAGGTTCCAGGTTTACAGTTGGGGTTTTGGTCTGTACAGTGGTATGCTGGTCAGTGTTTAACAACTAACTCTTTGTAGGGGGAGGGTCCCCCCTCCTTTATGGGAGGAGGGTTAAGGCTCTATTTGGAGCAACTGCTGATTTCTGTGATGTAAATATTCTACAGTAATGCTACTAACATGAATGTGTGTTGGAAAGAGATGCATAGTTGCAAGCCATTTTCTTAATATGTTGTTATGTTTATTTCCATCATCCACACACAAGAGGCATAAATAAACTCAAGAATACATACGAATAATAAGGAAGTGATGAAATTTTAACGTTGTTTTGAAATGCACTTAATTGTACCTTTATATAACTTGATTATTAATAGTGGTTGAGTTGAACAACTGACTCACTAGATTCCTAAAAATTTAATAATTAAAAATTTATTAACTCCCAAGACTGTCACACGTCTGGGTGTAACCCAAAGTGCCAGTATGTCTCTTGTGTGAACTTGGACCAGCTATTTGATCTTGCTTGCCTCTGTTTCCTCACTTGTAAAATGAGACTAATAATAATGCCTACTTCATATGGGATCCTGAGGATTAAATACATAAAGTGCTTGGAATTGTGCCTGGTAAAAGGTAAGTACTGCATCAGTGCTACCTATTATTGCTGTCATTCTTCCTATTAATGAGCTAAAGGTATACCATTTTTAGAATTTAGAAGACTCAGAGCAGTTTGTCTGAACCCCTTTCAAACTTACAATAATGACCCTGCCAAAACCAACTTCAAAGGAAGCAGAGACAAAATGTGATTCATCTGGATATTACTCTGGACAGAATTACATTATTATAGAATGTGATTCTCAAGGTAGCTGGATCATCAAGAAATCTGAATAGTTGAAATAAAATATGGACTCTATAAAAATACCTTTCAACAATATTAGAATTTTTTTAAAAATGAAGTAATGGTTTGGAAAACAAGTTGCTATCCTTTGATTTCCAGCCCTCCATGATGCTTGCATCAGATAAGAGTAAGGAATTAGCCTCACCTGACAATGAAGGTGCTCAGGATTATTAATCCATCATGTAACACCTATACGACCTCAAACAAGTTCCTTAACTTTCCTGCACATGAATTTCCTCATCTATAGGAAGGGGATCTTTTTTTTTAATATCCCCTTTTGGATGGGATCTGGGGTATAGGCCAGAGATGTGGGAGCGGGGGGAGAATAAGAGGATTCCCCAGAGACAGAGTGGAGAGCAGAACAGGCAGATCTACTGAAATGCACTGCTGGTGGGAATAGCAGGCGAGGCAGGAGAGGTCTGCCATGCCATGTGGGTCAGCTCCCTGGCCGCATGGTGCAGTGGCCACTGGCCAAACTGTTGGTAGCTTGATAGTGCTTTGTCTTTAACACCTGCGCCACCAGGGAGGCCCTAGGAAGGGGGTCTTAGTAGAGTCTCCCTCATGGCATTGTTGTGAGGATTAAATAAGAGATGTTATGTGCTTAGCACAATGTTTGGCGCAGAAGACACACTAACATATATTAGCTTTTATTATTATCATCATCACTGTGGGCCTTCTCATTGAGATAACTGTAAAAAATTGGATTTAAGCAATTTTTAAAAAAGACTTTTATTTATGCATAGAAGAACTGGGGTATAGGCCAGAGGTGCAGGGGTGAGAGGACTCACCAGAGTGGGGAGCAGAACAGGCGAATCTACTGAAACACACTGCTGAGGGGAACAGTGGGCGAGACAGGAGACGTCTGCTGTGCCATGAGGGTTGGCTCCTTGGCGGGGGATTGAATTCATGCTGCAGTGGCTGCAGATAGCTTCATAGTGCTGAGACTTAGCCCCTGTCTTACCAGGGAGACCCAGCAATAGTTTTAGTAACAAATTCTGTTTATGGAAGGAGATGGAATGAAGAGGAAAATTCCATATTTCCTGCTTAGCAAGGCAGGGCTATTGATGTACCTTCTTTCTCTCCCTCAATTCTAATGTTAATCCACAAATATTTTGAGATGCTCCATAAGTAAGAAGATGTTACAGCATAGAGACTAGGCAACGGAATAACTGATGTCTGACTCCTTTTTTGACCTTGGGCTGACGGAGAAATTAAATGAGCATTAAAGCCAGGGTTTGTCATCCCTTAGCAACTGAGTGACATTCCTCAGCATCTCACATCTCTTTTCATGATCTATAAGAGTTAACAAGCCTGCAAGATCTCCTGCCTAATTTAACATACTAGTTTAAGGGAAATGGTACTTGTTAAAATTCTGATTAACCTGGATTATATTTGACCATATCTAACACTTTTAAGACCAGTAGGGAGAAAGCAGCAAAGTCTAAGTGATGTGGAAAACATCAATATTCTTGGATTTGATTCTGCAATTTGGTCAATACATGTGACTATTCCATCCTGTGTAAAATAGTCCAGTGGTTAAGAGACTGAATTCTCCAGAATCCTAGGACTACTCAGTTCACTTATGGTTCTACAACCAGGATCTATTTCTCTTTTTTACAAAACATGCAAGTGGTCCCTTTGAAAAAAAAAAAGTTTGAGTAGAGGATGAAGCCAAATCTCAACAACCTTTTCCCTAAATGGCCAGACACACTTGGGGCCATTACTTACAGGTAAAAATTGCCACTAAAATCCAACAAAATCTTATCTAGGCCTTCCTAATGCTCTTCCCATTCTTAAGAAGCCACAAACCACAAGCTCTTGCAAGGTCAATCAAGGATACAGAATGCTAATTTAGGGCTATTAAGGCCCAACTACCTCTTCTTTGACTAACAACAATCACAGAAGAAAAAATTTAAAGGTAATAAAAATTCCATGCCAAACAGGTGAGTGATGGTTGAAATTTAAAAATCTGAATCATTTGCACCTTTATTTACATGAAGATCCGAATGAATAGTCAAATTAAGTGATTTTGTCATCCAGATTTACACTTTTCCCCTTGAGTCTCATCCCTGTCCTTTGGAGTAATATGAAATAATGTATTCATTCATTTATTCCTACAACAGAATTTCATGACTGTCCCCTCTGAGCAAGACACTGGATTACCAAGTGAACAAGATGCATATGGCCCTTATATTCATGGAGCATCTATCTGGAAAGGAGAGTGAGATCATGGAGGATGTGTTACTGTATCAACATCTGGATTTAAAAAATGAGAATATGCTGACTGTGGTCTTGGACAGCATAAGTTCAGCATCAGTTCAATATGAGAGCCTGTCAAGTATGAGAACACATAAGTCATCCTTCCTGGGTCGCTGGTCTCTCAACAATCCCAGTTGCATCAGTCACTACTATATTTAGTCTAGGGCCTTTCATGATTCTGTTGGCATCATTTTGCATATATAATGCTATTATCAACCTCCCTCTTACATGAATGAAGGCTGGAGCTAAGACATGTTCCAAACACAAGAGGAACAAAATACTGACCCTTATGCTGGACACTTTACATCTTTAACTTAGGCTAAGAACATAGCCTTCGAGGCTCATGTTGAGCTTACAATTAACTGTAGATCTTGAGTTTACTTATGCTGCCGTCCCTGACAGACCCTTCATACATTCATGCAATTTTTTTGCATCTGAATTACTTTTTACTTGCCATATGTTGATTTGTGTTAGTTATGGTTAATTATTCCTGTCTATTTAAGGCATTTTTGTATATTGATTGTGTCCTCTTTCAGATTTCTTATCTTCCTAAGTATCACATTTTACACAAATAGGAAAGCATGCCAGCAGGCTCTCAGCAACCTGGAGACCACCCTTTGGGGCCTTCTTATATTCCCATAGTATTTTGTGTCTATCTTCATTACAAGATAATACTGTTGCCTTATTGCTATTATATTTTTACATGTCTCTTTCATCACTCAACTCTGAGCCTCCCTAAGAACAATGGCTTATCTATCTTTGTATCTCCAGCTCTGAGCCCTGTTCCTGACACATAGAATTTACTTAAAAGTAAAGCTGTTTATTTTGAAGCATGAATGAGTGAATAAGTCCTTCAATTATATCAGCCAGGCCATGTTTCTCTACTTTAGTCCCAAGGCTGCCATAAAGAACTTTGTCAAATGCCTTATTGAAATGCAAATCTATAGCTGTGCCAATTCTGCTACCTCTCATTTTCCTTCCATTTTGAATAGTCACTTTATTTCTCTGTGCCTCAGATTCCCCAAATGCATTCTGTCAAAGCTTATAAAGATTAATAAATGAAATAATATGTAAATGTGCTTTACAAAACTGCAAAATGTGCAAATGTAAGATGTAAGCATTCTTTCATTCTAGGAACCTTATCAAAAAAAAAAAAAAAAGGAAATATGTTTATTGACCTTGCAAGAGCTTGTGGTTTGTGGCTTCCATTTAGAGGCAGGAAGCAAGACCTCTGAAGAGAGTGGAAGGAAAAGGCCAAGGAGCCAAATACACCACAGCCCTGCAGTCCCTATAGAGAGGGCTCTGAGGGAAGACTGATGCTGCCCATCTAGAACCTACCCTGTTGGCTGGACTTTGGGGGGCTTCCAAAGTCCATGTTGAAGGGTCCAGAGAGGGTCCCTGCAGATCTTTCTTTGAGTGAACCTATGAAACATTTTTAGTAGACCATGAATTTTTTTTTTTTTTTATTGAGATAACATTGGTTTGCATTGTTGTTTATATTTTGGAAGTAAAGGATCCCCTCTAACAGTGCTGCTACCATAGTACTCCCACCCACAAAGTACCCATAGTCAGCCACATACTCCACTGGGATTCTCTACTATTTGTTCTTGCCCCTTCCAGCCCTCTTTGGGTGTTTCAGTTCTGTAGTCAATTTTCAAAGGCTATTTTTTTAGTTTAGGCCGTTAAAATGTACACCATGTGAATGGGAGAATTGTCTTTTGCCCTAGGAAATAAGGAAGAGCAGCCTGGAGATAAGACCTCCCCTCTGAGTGGGTACCAGAATGTGCAGGGTTTGCGCTGTTACAACTTGATATTGTGAGGAATCAGCTGCTTGACACTGTTTATGGGCATCTCTTTTTCTGTCTGGACATTTCACTGCCTTTGATATTATTGTCTTACTGACACTATAAAGACCACACCACATTGGGTGAATCGTCCACGTTGGAGGTAGGTCCTCCATTCACCTATCTTCAAGAATTTGGAAGCTAGGTCTCATTTTGGTCAGAAAATCCACTTGTCTTGCAGTCTCTCTCTCTCCTTGACTTCCAAAGAAGATAACTGTATTTAAGGACTTTTGAGAATAGCAAGAAAACTTGCCTTTGCCAGGAGGAAACAATCTTATATAGATTCCCAAGTTGAGAGGAGTATTTTATCAGCTAAGTGGTCCATCTTGTCAATGAGACCACATCTTTCTTTGTTATTGTACCCTCAGTCCCTACACAGTGCCTGATACAGCAGGTTCTCAAGAAATATGTATTGAGTATATGTGGTACTATTCTAGAATGATCAGGATAGTTACTGAAGGCCTTGGCTGGATATTTAAAAAGGTAGTACCGGGTCTCCCTGGTGGCACAACGGGTTGAGTCTCAACTTTATGGAGCAATCTGCAGCCACTGCAGCACGAGTTCGATCCCTGGCCAGGGAGCTTCCCACATGGTGCAGCAGTCATCTCCTGTTTGGCCCGCTCCTCCCCTCAGCAGTGTATTTCAGTCAGTCCACCTGTTCTCCCCACTCTGTCTCTGGTGAATCCTCTCACCCCCCACACTTCTGGCCTACACCCTAGTTATTGTATGCAAACAAATAAATCTTAAAAGAAAAAAATAAAAAGGTAGTACCACCTCCCTAGGCCAGAGTTAAGATGGCAGAATAATTGCAATAGGAAGTGCCCAGAGTGGTTCACTAAGGATAAGTTGGATGGGAGCATCCAGCTCCTGCATTCCTCCTTGAGAGTCTCCCTCCACAACTGTCCTTGGCTGACTAATAGGGGGTGGAGGGTGGCTTACAGCATTTCTCAATGTGTGAAAGAGAAGTTACGCTCTGTTACTGTCCTGCTCAAGTGCTCACTAACAGAAGCCCCATGTTTTCAAAATGAGGCAAGGATGAAGCCAGAGAAAGGAACTCAGGAATGGGGGTACCCCTGAATGGGGAGGGGGGACCAACTGTAATTAGTATCAGAAACCTAACTCTGAAAACTGCTCTCTGCAACATATATCTTTTTAAAAAATTATTTATTTATGCATACAAGAGCTGGGGTGTAGGCCAGAGGTGTGTGTTTGGAGTGGGGGAGTTGTGAGAAGATTCACCGGAGACAGACTGGGAGCAGAACAGGTGGACTGACTGAAATACACTGCTGGGGGAGCAGAGGGAGAGACAGGAAAGGTCTGCTGCACCGTGTTGGTCTGTTTTTCATGTAGCTTCATAGTGCTGAGACTTAACCCCTTGCACCACCAGGAAGGCCCCCTCTACAATGTATTTCTGAATGTTTTGTTTCCAACCTTCTGACTTTATTTTCTTTTTAAAAGGTTACTGTCACAATTTTCTAACCTTGTTGGCATAAACAGAGAGGAACAGTTTTACGTCTTGAGGTGTTGTTGTCTTCAGACTGGGGGCATCCCCAGGGAGGGAGTGGAGGTGACTGCGGGCGGGCTGGCTCAGCTCTGCCTGTGGCAGTGAGCTGAGCCTAATCCCTGCTGCAGGGCTTGCCCCCGCTGCGACCTGGAGCCTGCCTTAGGAGGCCACACCCTCTCCTGACCTCCAGTTACTTCTTTCCACTCCTTGCTGTTGGACCTGAGGAGAGTCTGAGATCCTCGGGAAAGTGAAGGTTCATCCCCTTGGTAGCTGACACAAGGCCTTGCATTGGGGAGGGGAGGGAGGTGCGTGCGGGGGCGGGGGCGGGGGTTGAACTCGGTGAACTGGCACCTTCCTTTCAGCACTTCGGAGGGACACCGACCAGGAGCTTAATTAGCACAGGAATTCCTGGAGGTATTTCGGAGCGTTATTAGGGGAAATCGCTTCAAGAGGGGACAGTGGAGCGGTCCTGAAGCTTCAGCTGCCGGGGCCCTGTGGGAAGCCGCACTTGCTCAGAGGTTTCCTCGGGAGGTGGCGCCACAGCCCGCCGCTGCGCCGGGCCCGCCCGCCTTTCTCCCAGCAGCGCAACAGCAGCGCAAACTCCAGCGGTGCAAACACCAGGTGGAGTCGGTGGCCCCCGCCCCTGCTGCCCTCGCGACCCGCGAAGCGCTGATTCCCTAGTGCACTGAGCTGTTACACGTGGCAATCCAGGTTCCGGGAGCCGGACTCGGAACCCCACCCCCCGCTGCCCGCGCGCACAAAGTGAGCGCGGGTGTCCCTCTCCTCACCCCACCTGCGCGACCTGTACCTGGGCAGGTTCCCGCTGTGATGACCCAGGTGCCATTTGTTGGGCAATGGCCTCTCTTGGTGCTTCCGTGGGAGCACCGAGGTCAGGGACTAGGCTGGTGACTGGTAGATGAAGAATGAGCTGGGAGCCAAACACCATGAAGACACGGTCAGGTCCGCGCTCCTTAGGGATTCCGAGTAGGTAGTTGGTAAGTACTAGAAGATCTGCGGCGTTTTCTGCGTGCCGCAATCTCAGCCGCGAGATCCTCAGTGACCTCCTGGTTCGCAAAGTGGGTCTGGTTTCGCGCACACTGTCCCGGGAGGAACCGTGCTGACAGCAGCGCGCTCAGCGCGATTACGACGCTGGGGGTCGCAGGGCTCTGGCCCTCTTCTCTTGGCAGATCAAGCTCGGGGCCCAGGTCCCCGATCCAGGAGTCTGGAACCCACGGTTCGCGGGAAGAGGGCGCGCAGCAGGCACCGGGGAATTGAGCTGAAGATGCGGCACCGCTGTGGGTACTTGACTCGGAGTCCGGGAAGGGACGGATTCAGCGCACTGGGAAGTGTTTCCGTAGCTCCGGGAGAGGGCGGTATTCACCAATCCCTTCGCCAGAGTAACCGAGCTAATTGGGGATGGTTAGGAGCGGGGACTCTGCACACGTCTGGACGAAACACAGGAGCCGAGGGCCTTCCTACCCCGGACGGCTCGAATCTGGGGGCCCACTACAGAACGCAGGGACAAGAATGTGCGACCTGTTTTCCAGGTTTGGCCCCTCCTCTTCCCACCACTCACTCGCATTTCTGCCACTCTCCCACCCAGGCACAACCCTCGCCTGAAGGAGAGTAGCTGTCCGAGGGCTTGTACAGCAGAAGCTTCGTGTTTTGTACAAGTTTTCTCTACGATTCTCCATCCAAATCGCAAAACATTATCCTCCGCTTTATTTCTACCTAACATTCGACAGCGGACGAGGGAGTGATGGTATACACTGGGATTCGACGCTGTAAATAGGACGTTCCGAAATTCTTGGTTGGACCCCGGAAGCGTCTCTGGGAACATTTGGGGACAATCCCTCAAGCAAGCGCCGTGGTCCCATCCACCTTCCCTCTGTTGGGACAATTCAGGATAGGATGAAATACCAGGTCTCCTAAATCGTTAAGATTCTCGGGTCTGTTAGTAACTGTGTTTCGTCCTCGAGCCGATTATCCATTCCTAACTGCCTAGTTATTTAATGGACTTCCTCTGGGGTTACAGATACATGTAGCATTCAAGTGAGCCTTTCAGAGAGAACTATCGTTCAAAGACTACCGCCCCCACAAAAGACTGTCAATTATTTTATTGAGTCATTTAAAAGCTAATTTTAGAAGTCTTTTACATGTTCTTGCAAATTTAGCTGTATGCATCTTTTTACTCAGGAATAGATAATTTCCATGCAGTCCCCAGATTGTCAACGAGAAGAACAGACTTGAGGACATTTCAACCTTCAAAAAAAGAGGAGGACTTTATGACTGGGGTGAAAAGGGGCTGGTGAGCTAACCAATGGGGGCAACAGGCCTTTACTATGTGTAAAAGCATTCAGACACATGGCGACCCTTTTGCAATAAAACTTTATTGATGATCGTTTGAAAGTTATGGCAACTCCAAGGTTATAAAACTTGTCATAAAATACCAAGCAGTCATTAGTTTACCTGACCTCATTTCAATATAAACTTCCACAAAACATTTTATTTTGTTCCTTCCTATAAGTGAGGAAAAGAAGTTGAGGACGTTGGACACAGTGGCCCATTATTGAGGACCCAAGATCTGCAATTTGATGCTCTGACCTTAACCCAGGAAAATAGAGCAGTGAAAATCACATTCTGTTCTTTCCTGCAAATATTATTGCACAAAAGATAATGATAGCAATGTTTTGGGTCTGACTGTCCATTGTTAGCACATAGCCTGAGTTCAAATTTGGCTGGAGAGTTGTTCTTTGGAAGATGTCCTAAGACACTTTTAACAGTTGTTATAGCCTATCTGCCCCTGAGCCATGCATAGGAAATCTAAGCAGCAAATAGCCACACATTATTTGGCATATTACCTGATGAGCAAATTATTTAAAATATTTAATTGGTATTTAGAACTATTGCAAGGTTGGATGAAAACTCAGTCCCTTCTCACCCTCCAATCATGAACTTAACGGATCACAGCTGGCATAATTGAGATCAGCATTTAGAACTGAACTGCAGAAAATCAAACTGTCAAAATCATCGTTTCTGGTACAACTGTATGTGTGCACTTAAAACACTGATAGAGAAAGAACGAAGCAGTCAAAAAGCACTGATAATTCTGAGTAGCTTCTGTCTCTGGAGGTTCCATGTACTAAAGCCTGTGTGCCCCCAGTGCTGTATAACTAAGGTCAGTCAACCTGCTTTCAGGGCAAAGGGATTTGTGAGCAAGTACAGATGGCAAAGGTTGACCTTGTGTTAGCTGCGTGCTAATTTCCCCCAAACAAGTAAAGGTCTGGATATACTTTTCACGGATTGTTTAAAATATAAGCTTCAAGATAGATCCAGGCATATATGCATTTATGGTGGTTTAGGAATCTAATATGAAGAACGCTAACTGCCTTATGACCTCACTGGAACTCATCTTGGTAATGTTATGCTTAGTTTCCTGGTGTGCCTTAAAATATTTCAGGGATTTCATGGAATTTTAACTAGAAAAGAACATTTTTAAAATCAAAATCTTATGTAAAACTCTGCTTTCTTCTAGGAGTGTTTAGAGGTTGTGTGTGTGTGTGTGTGTGTGTGTGTGTGTGTGTACTTGAGAGAGAAAAGTAGTGTGTCAGAGAAAGCAGTAGAGATGGAGCTAAAGGAAGTAAAGGATACAGTACTAAGTAAAGGGCAAATTACCCTGGTGTCCTTAGTTTTCCCTAGTTGTTGGGTATAAGTTGCAGTAATTTGAGTTACCATTTCATACTCCCAGGTTCTTAGGCACAGTGATGTTGTGTAATAAAAAAAAAAAAAAAAGAGAGAGAGAGAGAGATGAAGGGAGGGAGGAAAGGAGGGAGGAAAGGAGGGAGGGAAGGAGGGAGGGAGGGAAAGATTCTGTGTTTTCCAGGTTTAGCACTTCCAGGGAGGATGGGGCTGAGGGAGAAATTGTAGACTTTTAACAACTCATAGCTGAACAGATTATCTTTATCATATTTTAGAAGCAAGTGCGGAATCTAAATTCAGTTCTTTGAACTTAGGATATTTCTGGAAAGCTCATTCAGGGATAAGTTGGTAAATCGTTCTTATAATTGAGTCACTGATTTATTGAGATACATACGCAAACATACATACAGGCAAACATATTGCTTATAACAACAATAACAGCTGTGAATTTAATTTATAAATATTTGTATCCCTCTGCTATTAATCCCATCATTCAGTCTACTTTTCCTAAATGTAGAATGAGGAGGAAGGAGGATATGAAGGAGGAAGATATCTTTATTTAACCAGTAACAAAAATATCTTTTTCCACCTTCTTTCTTCACCCTAAAAGAGTCGTTTAGACTCTCTACACTGATGGACAATCATATGAATGCTCCATTCAGTTCCATTTAAACATATTTACCAGGAAGAGTTTGTCAAAGAAGCATCCATTTGGAGTCACCATTCTGAACTCTCCCATTATCCTGGGAAAGGCATGGAAATTATCTAAGTAGATTTAAGAAATAGTTCTCATGTCAGAAAGGTATAAAACAACAGCATATCATGCACACTTGTTTTTCCTGTATTCTCTGTTCAGAGATGTGCAGGTCATCAGGAAGCATTCCTAAGACACTCTCTACTCCAGATTTCACCCACACTTGCTTTCCTGGGTGATGTGGTTCATTAGGGCTTAACTATATGATGAGAAGTATGTCTTCAGGGGGGCTTACAAATGTCTTTGTTTGAAGGTTTTGGACAGCAGGGTGATGCAATTGTGAAATCCTAAATTATGCCTTCAGTTCTTTGCAGATGGCATGTACTGACTGCATAGCTTTGCTATTTTCATTTCTATTGACACAAGAAACTTTCTCTTGTGAGGAAAAAAATGCAGCTTTTATGTAGCATCATCCAAGTGTATGTTATTCATTCCTTCTCTATAATTCAATATATATTTTACTGCAAGGGTATATTTCCCCCAATGAGACTAATTTACCCTAGTAGAAATATCTCCACTGTACCTATTACCTCTACCCCCAAACCCTGATGTGACTTAGCAGATCCATGATGGAGCAGACAGACCATGTGTATGTGTGATCAGAAGCTATGGTTCATCTTACACACAACTCTACAAAGTTAACCCTCTAGCTTCTGTTTGCCTTTGGTGCCCTTTGACATAGGGCACCCTTGAGAAACAGAGAGTCTTAGGTATTTTCATTTCACATCTAAAATACGTACAAGTCTGATTCTACAGGAAAACTCATGCAGTTTTTGGTTGACCCTTCAATTGAAAGAGAACAATTTGGAGGAGACTTTGGAAGTAGTAATTTTTACGTAACTTAGCAACATCTGAAATTCCAGTACAGAACTTAAATAACAGTGTTCTACTGTGTATTCTCCTCTTGGGAAAATTATGGATGGGTACTTGCATTTAGTTTAAAAATTAAAATTGAGAAAATGAAAAGAAAAAAAACCTATTCACATCAATTACCATTTGAAGACTTCGTTTTACTTCAGAGTTGAAGAAATGCATAGAGCTGGTTTTGTATCATAAAAACTCACTGGAAGTATCTGGATTTAGTATCTGGAAGATCTAGGAGGTGTGTAAACATTTACTGCATGTCTTTATCTTATTTTGAGTTGGCATTTTGTTACAAGTTAATTTGCTTTCCTTAATCTTTAAACCCATTTACCAAAACAGGCAGTGCAGCACTTTCACTTAGCAAGCAACCTCTGAAATCTACTGACACGAAACATTCAAACTGCAAGTGAAAATCTGCCCAGTCAAGTGTTGCTACAGCTCTCTCTCTCTTTAATTACAGCAACAGCAGTGCTTGTTTCCCGGAATGGTCTTGCTGGGGAGGCTTGTAAATGTACCTTGTATTATAAAGCCTGGGCAGCAAGGGTGAATTCTCCCAACTAAAAAGAATTTTAACTTTTCTATTTCCTGACTTTCAGGGGTTTAAATTTTTTAGCCTTAAACTGGCATTATTGAAGTTCTTTTTTTTTTTTTTTACATTGTAATGGGATCATTATTTCTCCCCCCACTGAAGGGGGTGTCTCCAAGAATGGAACCATGTGGCTAGGCAGACTGCAACCCCAAAGGGAATTGTACAGGAATCAATTGCCCAAGCAATAAAAACTGCTTAAGGGAACTTGTATTGTCAGTTCACCAGAACATCAGATTCATACTTCTGGTCCTATTTAAAGGTGGTAGTGGGCATGACCTTGACTTTCTGTCCTTCTAAGAAGTGACTCATTGCTCAGTCACTGTCATGGGCTAGTGTTTTGATCCTTCAGGAAACAGAACTGCCTTGTTCTCCCAATCATCTATCAACACAGGGAACCTATCAAGGATAGCAGCTGCACTGTTGTGGGTTACACTTTATACATAAGATCCTGGTCCAGCGTTTCTGATGCTAATCTCAGGTTGTTGCAATCCTCTCCCCTCTGCAGCCATTTAACCCATGCTGGATATGACAAAGCTACAAAATCAAAATTGTAATGCCTTACTATGTAAGAATTGAAATATCACAGAATTGTAGGAATTGGGCTAAAATACAAAAGGTCTCTGATATTGTTTAAAGCCTATTTTCATTTTCCTAAATTCTCCCCTCAAGAAAACTCTTTTGCTTTTGTTTTTACTATGATAATCCTTACTAAATATAATGAATTTTGTTAAAAGTGCCACAAAAATGATTTTTACTAAATGCACTACCAAAGTAAATCTATGTAATTAAGATGTACTTAAATTTCTTTGTACATATTTTAAAATGTTAAGTGGCTTTTAGGGGTGCAGATTCCTTTACAACATAGACAAATCTTTCAAAAATTTATTTTCTCACAATTACACAAAGGGCATACATGTACTGAACAAAATCATTAGCATTTACTTGGGTTATACTGAAAAAAAAAGTTGGGTGAGTTCATATTAATTTTTAAAGTCTTTCGTTTGAATAAGAAAGTAAATCATATAAAGATGGCATTTTTTTCTTTTAGAAAAAGAAATAAAATTCATTTACTCTGCAAAGATGTATTGCATTTTATCTCTCGATTTAGAAGAGAGTTAGAGGTTTTGAGAGGTTACTGTTTATTTTTTACATTTTTTCTTCCTTAGCCTGTATGTACCCACCAAAAACGACTTTGCTGAGTCCCTCGGGCATTTTCCCCAGAACTACTTTCCAATCATGTCAGCGGAGAGGTGGTTACATCCTGTGTTCCCACTGGCTTATACTCACAGCTTGTCTCAGACGCCACCGCTACTGCGAAGGAGGTGGGAGGCCAGCTCTTTCGCTGGAGGAGGTAGGAGTAGAGTGTCTATATTGACAGGACTCAGCTCTTGTACTAAAAGAGAATGCTGGACCGGGTAAGTGGGTTTCTTGGGGCGGACAGCCTTGGAGCTGAGGGGCTTACCTAGCCTACCCAACCTCTGGGAGGGCGGAGCCCAACCAAGAAAAAGACTAGTAGCTTAGGACCCTCACTGCTCAGGTCCAGGCTGTAAGAACACAGCCATATTCTTCCTGGCCTAAAGTGCTCATATAATCCCAGCCAAGACACAGGCCACCAGATCCTGGTGTGGACTGAAGTTTCTGTCTGAAACCTGGAAACACCAGCGTGGGATTTTGCAGTACAGGCCCTCCTCCCCACCCCAGCCCCTCCTCCCCACCCAAGGGACTAGCACCAAACAAATTCTTCACGGGTTGAGCAACTAGAGCGCATTTTCCCAAACCAGTGGAGGGGCACTTTCCCTACTCCTAACAATTTCATTGTACTTTCTTCTCCATGTGCCACCTCTCCCTGCCAGCGCAGAAATCCCCTTGTCATTATTAGCATTTTTTAATGAGATGATTTATTTCTCCGCTATATCCGGGATAAAGAAAAGGGTTGAGCCAGACTCCAAGATGCACCCCAGAGCAAGGAAAATGTAACTGTGGTCGGAATTCGTGGCTCGCTGCCACGTGCACATCGGAGTCACTTGGGTTCAACTAGCTGTGTTAATTAGGCATTCTAACTTTATGGCAACTCGACCCCTCCCTGTTTGTCCCCACTATAGCGGTCTTAAACAGAAATACGCACACCTTGAATCCTCAAGAAAGACATAGGAGGATTTCTCTGCCTATGGGTTGATATGCTGAGAGCGCACAGGAGGCAGATGGGCAGGTCCCGACACTCACGAGAAACAAATCCCTGCGAAGAGCAGCTCATTCCCGATTCTTTCCCATCTTCTCCCTGTTCTTTGGCCACAGCGCTTCCGGGACGCTGCGCATCGCCACAGTCGCTACGGACCAAGTCTCCAGGCCCTGGGATGGTCGGGGTTAGCGGGGAGCAGCGTACACGGCCAGAACCTGGTCTCAGTCTCACCGGGTCAGTTCCTCAGCTTGAAGTCTGTGCCCATAGTGAGAAGAGGCAGTGCAGGCCCCCTTTGCTGCGGGTTCTCAATGTGGCCTTGGGCGGGTTTCTCTCCCCTTAGTGATGGTGGTGGGGTATCCACTTTCCCTGGACACCTGCGAATGGGGCTTCTCTCTGGGCTTCAGCAAGAGCTGTTCCTGAAGAGTAGAGAAATGGGGAGAGCAACGACTCATGTGGCATGATGGGATTCAGACTCCAGGTAATTTAATCATGTGATTTTATCTAATCTAAGTATCATGTATGTTCTTATTTAGCCCAAGCCTGTTTTATCTGTTGTAAAGCGGGAAAGATAACCTAATTTGTAAGATTATTTGTAAGTGTTTGGATGTTGTCAACCCTCAGCAAATGGTAGGGTGAGCTAGAGAAGGATGGAACTATCACTTCTCTTCCTGGCGCGGAGCCTTTTTGCAGTTTCGGACTATCTTACTCTAGAGCAACGACAATACACAGCCCTTGGTCCAGAATAACCCTTAAGGACCGCGAGAGCATCCAACTCTGCAGCGTGTCAAAGATAAGCTTTATTTGAATCACGAAAAGACTCATGCAGGGGTTTAACTTGGAACATGGTGGAGAAAGGTACAGGGACTCGGGGTTCTGTGGAAAAGTTAAGAGTGGAGGAGGAATTGGAGGGAGGAACTAAAATTTTAGGATTATCCAAATTCTGTGGATTTGCAAAGGCCTTTCTCAAAAAATAACTGCGGGAGCGCGATCAAATCTAACACCTATAGGTGGCGCTGTGACAGGGTAACTGGACCGCGGAACTGCAGAACATTCCGGTGACTCGGACCCTAACATTGTTCCAGCCTTCAGTTCCTGTTTGTTTATTTTGTTTTGTTTTGGTGGGGTGAGAAGAATAACGAAGACCGTGCATCAAGAATCTTCGCTAGCAGAATCAACGCTGGGGTGGTTACTGGTGGGATGAATCCTACAGATTGGAAATCCAGCGCCTTGACGGCATTGGGCAGGCCCACCACTCTGTCCATAGATCATATGCGAGGACTCGAGGGGCAGCGCAGGACCCGGGACCAATCGCGGGAGCATAGTGGCACCCACAATCAGCTGGGACCGCGAAGTTAGCAAACCCAGGCTCTGTGCATCACTAACCATGGGAGGAACATCCGTGCTTAGCAAGACTTTGGGTTCACAGGGTTTTCCCGCAGAGTCGAATCCTGCAGGCAACCCCGACCTCAAAATATCATTGCACCACTGTGTTTTCTTCCACTCATCCCATTAGAACTTTGCATTTGTTTGAGAATCAAAACCAAGACTTAGCGGCGTGGCCTCCTTCGCGTTTATCTTTTCCAGACAGCCTTTAGGCCAACTAGGATCGGGTCTTAGGAAGGAAGTAGCCCCTCTACCTTCTCACGGACGCCTGAGCTCTTTTCTTTAAGACACCCCCCACCCCCAGTCCTACTCTAGTCGCCGAGCCTGGAGACTGCTACAGAGGCTCGGACCCAGGCGGGGCGAAATCCCACTTCCTCTGGCTCAGGCTTAGCCTGGCCTCTCCAAGGGATCCTCCCTCCCCTGCCCCTGCCTCCAACCGGGATCCGATCTTTGATGGTACTGGCCGTCCCACAAGCACCACTTTTGCCCCTTGCACAAAAATGTGTTCTCTTTCATTTGTGGATTTAATAAACAAACGTAACCATATCACATGGGGCTCCGCGCCGTCCTTCTGAAAGCAATTCTGCTGTTGAAAACTGAAAAATGGGTGTAATTTGCGTTCAGAAAGTGATGTTAGGGTCATGGCAATTTTCCGGGCCATTATTTATTTTTACTTTAAAGTCTTTAGAGAAGATTTGCTTATATACCCGGAAACCTTCCAAAGTGAGGGTACCGGCAATCCCACTCCCTGCCTTCAACGCGCGGGAGGGGGTTGGGGTGGAGAACAATTACTGAGTGACGCTAATATGGGGAAACTGAAAAGAAATGTCGATTGTTTTTATTGTAACAGAAGGAGTGAGCAAACAGAAAAACCAACCCGGGTGATCGGAAACAGGCAGGCGGAGAATTAAAAGCGGGTTTCTGAAGGCAACAGGCCCCTCCCCTGCCCTCGGAAGGAGAAAGCGGAGTGCAGTGCTCGCAGCCCCGGGGGTCGGTCCCACGGCCGGTCAGCCTGGGACCCGCGGCTCGCGGACCCGCCGCGCACCGGGAGGGATTTCCGCACTCTGGTCTCGCCGCGCGGACTGTTGCCCTCTGGGGATAAAGGTTTTTTAACCGTGAGATCGTCGGAGGGAAAGCAGAGACGCGGGGAGGCTTTGGCGACTCGGAGCATCGTGCAGGCTCCGCTTGGGGGCCCCGCGGCCTTTTCTTGGGCTGGCGCGTCGGGAGGCTTCCGCAGCCGGCGAAGTCCGGGCTGGCAGGTCAGTGGGTGAGCGTCCTTCTTCCCCGCCGGGCCGGGCGGGCTGTCTCTCCCTCACCTCTGGCTCTTCCCTCTGGCCGCCGCCCCCGCCCCCGCCCGCGGCTCCACGCGCGGACCCTCCCTCGCCTCCGGCACCGGGCGAGCTTCCGGCTGCCACGTGCGGCGACAGCGGCCGGGCGGCCGAGTGGGAGGAGGAGCGCTCGCTGACCCCGCGAGGCCCCGACAGCACAGGGGCGGATCGGGGTTGAACCCGCGGCCTGGGCGTTGGCAGCGCAGTTTGGCGAGGGCTGGAGAAACCCGGTCTCTTTCTCTCTCCGCCGCGCGAAATCCTTCACTTACCCTGGAAGAGGTGTTCCCGCGGGGTAACCGGAGCCGAGAACTTGCCTCCACCGCATTCCCTCTCAGACGGCTGGAGAAGTCACTGTGCTCCGAAAAGCCCACCCGGAGCTCAGACTCGGCTGCCTTTCGAACCCGGATCCCTGGAGCCCCGTGGGCTGGGCGAGAGGCCAGCGCAGTCGCCAGGGCCTCGCGGGGGCCGGCTGTCCCGAGTACGGGATAAGTTGGAGGACTCTGCGTCTCGATATTCAGCCACCTCTGCTTTTCATACAGGCAGCCGGGACTGGCAGGCCCTTCTCCTGCACGCACACACTCCCCTCTCCAACGGTTCCCCTCGGTCCGCAGGCGTCACTGACCTGCGGACTCCGGGAAGCCGGCGCTGGGCGGAGCAGCACGGCCAGGCGCTGGTCGGGTTTGGAGAGTTGGGGTGTGACTGGGGGTGGCTCCTGGCCCCCTGCACAGCCTGTAGCTCCTGGGTCCACCACGGCAGCAACCCCCCTCCCCCTCCACGCCTTCTGTCAGACTCCCAAGGGCAGCCTCGAGGAAACTAGTTCGGGTCCCTTCGCTGTGTCTGCGTCTCTCCTGAGACCCGGCTAGTGCCTGGAGCGCGACTCTGCAGGTGACTGCCGGCGGCACTGGGACAGCTGACAGATTTATGAAGACTTTACAGCATCTGGCTTGAGCCCCGCAGGGGTAGGGCTGGAACCCAGCCGAAAAGGCGCTCTGCGGGCTCAAATTCCCCCCAGCCTCGTACTCCGGCCAAATAGCCTCTGGAGTCCGGGGTGCTGGCTACCCACGGGAGGGTGTACACATCTGTCGCCCGCAGCCAGTGCAGAGAGTAAGACTTCTCCCCACCCAGAATAGCCCCCTCTTTCACACCCTCCAGCCCGACCAGCTTCCAGTCTCCCACTGAGTAAATATTTACCCAGAGAACAGGTCGCCCCTCAGAGGAGGCCACAACAGTGCCCTGGGAAGGGTTTTTGGCTTCTCCACGGCCTGTGTCAGCTGCAGGCCTTACTGGCTGTGTTTTGGTTATGGTCTTAAATTTCTTTTAGTCGAAATTCTTCCGAACTCTGTGTGATCTCCCGGGTCCAGAGTGGGCAATAACCAGGGGGCGCTGACCCCAGCTGACCCTTGCTCTTTCTCTCAGCAGCCCTGCATTTCTGTGCCCACCATTGAGGCTTATTGGCCCTTAGTCTCTCCTTCTGTCCCCCCATCCCCCGCCCCCATCTCTCTTCCTTTATCCATCTTTCTCCTCGCCGGTCAGGTCACTTTTCTTCTCCTGGGGGTTCAGAGGGTAGTCTGCTACTTGACTGTAGCCACTCAGTGTGCATCCTGGGGAGTGTTCAGAATCAGCCTCTTCCTTTAGTTTCCCACTGCCTCTGTCAGCTCCCTTCAAGCTCCTCTTGCCCGCTGGAGTCCCAGCCCCAGTTTGTTTCCCATACTTGGTTCACCCAAACACCAATGATTCTTCTTGCGCTCTTGGGAGAGTGCTAAACAGAGCTCCTCTTATGCACCTGATGAGGCCCGGCAGGGTTTGAGGGGGGCGTGTAGCAGAGGGTCCACCAGAACTAAGATTGAGCACTGGCTTGCACCTCCATGGCCAAGTCCAGCAGGTGGAAGTGGGGAGATGGCAACCAACCTGGGCGAGATCGAAGGGGACATGAAGCAGCTGAAGAAATTGGGGCAAATGAGAGGGAGTTGTGTTTTAGGTTCACCTAATCAGTACTCTAAATAATAACGAGTCTCTAACTCTGGGCTAGTGCTGGAGAACTGCTAAAGTCCTGACACAGAGCAAGCACATAGACCCACATGGACCACTGGTGGAACAGCCTTTTACCTACATGGCCACACTGCAGAGTCTCAGAAGCGCTCCCTGAGCATATAACCAGCTGAACACAGAGTGCAGAGGTCGCTACTCTCTGCGAGAGTCTGTTAGAGGAGGGACATGGGGATTCTTGTTCAAGATGTACAGCAGTCTATTCCTTCACAAAAGCCTCAGGCACTGTTGTAAGGTCCCCTCTTAGATATCGCAGTCTCAGCTAATTTGCACCTCAGCACCAAGGAACAGCTGCTTTTCAAATTTGAGATTCCCAAAGGAACCCTACTTTGTAAAACTTCAGGAGGCCCCACACAACAGGTATTAGGAGTCAGGCCAGGGTGAAATTGCTATCAAGTCAGACTTTGAGATTTTAGTTATTTGAAACAAATATCTAACAATATTTTGAAACAAAAAGACAGACAATTAGATTATTTCTACTTGTGGTACATTTTCTTTTCACAAAAACTGATTGTAAAGTATTGAAAGATTGATGTATTTTTTATCTTTCAAATACTTGCTACTTATTAATTTGAATTTAGAAAGCACCCTCACCATGGAAGCGTGAGGACCTGGAGAATATTGTTCATTTCAAAAAAAAAAATAGAGCTGATCATTAGCTTTTCCTGCGTTCTTGTCACTTACTGGTGGGGGATCTGAATGCAGTCGGCTTCGTTGTATGTAGACCAGAACCGCACAATCCCTCGGGATTGTGGGGGGATCAGCTTGGATACTGTGTGCACAAGAAGGACCGTTTTGATTGTCAAATATGAGTATCCTCGACCAAAAGCAGTACAAACTTCCAAGTTCATAAAAAGATGTTTCTCATCATGCTTTTAGTTGGGATTCACATCCTTCATAACCCACACACAAAATGTGAAAAAATTTGGTCGCCAAAAACGAACGGTTAGCTTCAGATTTATACTTAGAGTGAACGAAAGTGAAAATTCAGAAGCAGGCAGAATCGCCGGGCCTTGGGTAGCTAAACGGAAGATGCAGGAATTACATAGTTTAGGCTGGGTGTTCACCTTTGGTGAATTATTTTCATATTTAAACAAAATCCCTTTGCAGTAGTTTGCTGGTGGGTAGTAATCCGCAGACCATTCTAGGACACGGGGCCTGAGCACAGCCGCGCACCTTTTTCAGTCCCCAAAACCCATGCAGCCGCAATTTACAAACGTCGACAGTGCGCTTGCTTTGGCCGCGTGTGGTTAAGTTGTCTGCACACCGCATGGCCCTGCCTCCGGGCTGGTGCTTAGGGTTGGATCCTGAGCTGCGGGAGGAGCACTCTAGAGACTGCTGTGAGGGCCTCGTCGTGGGTAGCCCCCATCTCTGACTCATCTCCCTGAAAGGTCCTTGTCTCTTGGACTACCTACCTTCCTATACCTGCGCTGTAACTACCTGGCATAGACGGGAGTGTGGCACTGCGAAGTGGTAATAATGTTGTTCTTACAGTCTCTGCACGTCTGTATGCTAGGCTCATCTAAGTCCTCCCTCCCCCATCTCTAAGACAGTGTCCCCCACCTCTAAAGACTACGTTGCCCACCTCCCACTGAGAAGTTTAGCTTCAATTCTGAGACGTTCATCTTTTCGCCAAAGAAATCTCGGCCACTTTGAGTCTCTCATATTCGGATCAAAAGCTTTCGTTTGCTTATTCAGCATTTTTAGCAGGCTGATTTTGCTGTCAGTTTGCGGTGTTCCTGGGAAGGTGTCAAACACCCTATTTCATTGTATTTAGTCACCCAGGTGCGGAGCAAGCCTGTAAGAGACAGCGGAAGGACTTTCCAGGACTGCACTGTCGCCCTACGACCCGCACCAATCACCGTGCAGCTTATCCTCCGGTCCTCCTTTTTGGGGGCGTGTCCCTAGTGAGTGATAGACGGAGCCGCCCGGCCCCACTCAGCCCAGCCCACGTTGCTGCTTAGATTGAAATGCAGAACTCAACCTCTTTCATCGGGGCGCAGACTTCCTTTTACTCCTTCCTTTTGCACTCTCACCGCCTCCTCCCGGGGAGAAGCGGCGGCACCGGCAGCCCGGGACAGCGACAGTCAGGGTCACTGAGGCCGTGCGAAAAGTTTCTTTCTGGTAGTGCAGAACTGGGGCCCGGTTGGTGTACTGCTCGGAGCAATGGGTGAGTGGCGGCGGGGGGACGCTGTCAGAGCCGGGAAGGGAGGGAGGGAGCGAGCTGGCGAGGGAGGGAGGGAGAGCCAGAGCGCGCGCCACTGAGCGCTCACACTCTCCTTATTGACTTTGCTCGTGTTCCTACAACTTGTAGGAACACGCTAAGGGTCAGCGTCGCACAGCAGCTCAGTCTGAACGTTGGCTACTGGGTTGCTGTTGATGCCATTTTCTGATTTTAAGAAAAGGGAGCAGTGGCCTCTCATTTCCAGTGGCAGGCCAAGATTTGTTTTACGTATACGCACACATGCCAAGAAAACAGAAAGAAAAGAAAAAACAAAACACCCAAACCCTGGAGTTTCTTCTAGACCTTCTCTAGTTGCGCAGGTCCCCAGGCGGGGCGCTGAGGATCAAAGGGGAGCGGCCCAAAGACTAGATCTGAACTGGCGAGAAGGAGCGGGTTGCAGTCGTCCAAACCGATTTCCCCTCCTGCTTCAGAGAGTTTTGAACACTGGGAGCTGTCCTCTGTCCCACCATTGAAAATTTGTTTGTAGCGGCCGCAGGCGCCACCGGAATGAAAGAGGGGAGTCTGACCCCACCGGGGTGGTTTGGGTCAGTTGAGTCGGACTCGGGACCTTATGGCTTGCTGAAAGCCCAGGTCGTTAGTGCGGGGCGTGTGCATCCTCTCTGTCCCCTGACGCGTGCGGAGACCGAGTGGCAAGTGGCTGTCCCAAACCCCGGGTGCGCGTCCCCGCGCGCTGTGTGTTCATTTTTTCAGAGCCAGCCTTTGGGGAGGTGAACCAGTTGGGAGGAGTATTCGTGAACGGGAGGCCGCTGCCCAACGCCATCCGGCTTCGCATCGTGGAACTGGCCCAACTGGGCATCCGACCTTGTGACATCAGCCGCCAGCTACGGGTCTCGCACGGCTGTGTTAGCAAGATCCTGGCGCGCTACAACGAAACAGGCTCCATCTTGCCTGGAGCCATCGGGGGCAGCAAACCTCGGGTCACCACTCCCACCGTGGTGAAGCACATCCGGACCTACAAGCAAAGGGACCCCGGCATCTTCGCCTGGGAGATCCGGGACCGCCTGCTGGCGGATGGCGTTTGTGACAAGTACAACGTGCCTTCGGTGAGCTCCATCAGCCGCATCCTGCGCAACAAGATCGGCAACTTGGCCCAGCAGAGCCATTACGACTCATACAAACAACACCAGCCTGCGCCGCAGCCTGCGCTACCCTATAACCACATTTACTCATACCCCAGCCCCATCACGGCAGCGACCGCTAAGGTGCCCACGCCGCCCGGGGTGCCTGCTATCCCCGGCTCTGTGGCTATGCCGCGCACCTGGCCCTCCTCACACTCCGTCACCGATATCCTGGGCATTCGCTCCATCACCGACCAAGGTAAGGGTTGTGGGGTCAGATGTGTGGATGTACAGACCCTCCCTCTGCACCTTTGCTGAGGCCTCGGTATCTGTGGCCCCTCTGACCGAGGCCCACGTTTGTCCCACCACCTTGGGCTTTTTTTCTTTGGAAACGTAAGGAGTCCTCCCAGGGGGTGTCCTGATCTCATTAACTTGAAATTCATGCCCTTCGTTTCCTTGCCACACACAGTCTCCAGCCCCATCTCAAACTACCAGACCCATAACATCCCCCCATCCCCAACACATGGTTCGCATTTTCCACACTCCCCCGCCTCTCGCGCTGCGGCAGCCTCAGACCCGCTTGCTCACTTGGAGAGCGCGGCCGGGGCCGGACTTGGGGCGCAGCCCAGGAGGCCCGAGCCGGCGTGGGGCTGCCGGCTGCAGACACCGCTGCGGGCTGCTTGTTTGGGGATCAGATGCAGCCGCGAGGAGTCGGGCACCCTGTGGAAATTGCAGTATTCTTCTTGGATTCTGGCAATCAGACCAAATTTGCTCAGGCAGGAAGTTCAAATGTCACCTAATTGGTTTCATTCTTATGCTTCACTTCATTTTCCTCGGAAACAGAGGTCCTCAAAGTTACTGCTCTTAACTTCCATGTTACTGCATTGCTTGTTCTGCGACTAATTTTCTTCTTCATCACTCCTTCAACTTTATATATATGTATGTATATGTGTTAATATGCATATACACACATATAATCTTAGAAAGTGTCACCAACCATTCTGTGATGGAAACAATAATGTGTGGCGATTCCATGCTGTTCTCTCTTCTGTTCTTTTCCCTTTCCCCTGCCGCTTCCCTTTAGGGTCTCCCAGTTCCAGTAATGCGAGTGGACATTTAGTTCCTGCATGTTTTCAACGGTGCCACTGCACTGTTCCTTTTCTCTCTCACCCTTGACCTTGCGGTGTCCTGAGTGTCTTTTTTACTGGTTAAGAACGATTTGCTGAGCCCTCATGCTCAATCGGAGGAAACCTAAAGGCTTTGTTGTTGTTGTTTTGTTTACTTTTTACTTTGTTGTTAAAACAAAACGGCATTAACGTCTTTCTTGGTAGGGAGAAAAGAAAGTAAAAATCCCCTCTATGCAGAAATTAAATAATACAGAGAGCCTGCTTTCTTAATTTATCAACCAAAAGTTTAAAAAGTACAGAGGAAAAAATAGGAAAGGCAGGGAATAGTTCCTTTAATTATTTCCTGCCTTTCTACGTTGCCACCACACTGGCACAATTATCTTTTTAAGTAATTAATGCAGAGCCCTCTGATTTCTCTCATCTTTTAGTTTTCTGACCATGAATTTTCAAGATCCTTCTAAGAACTTAGTTTTGTCTTATCCGGAGTGGTTGGAGATTTAGTTAGAGAGTTCGCTGTTGATTTATAGGATAAACTGACCTCACTGACATTTAAAGGAAGCCCCTGTTCATGGGAAAGTGTGAGATCAGCAGAAATGGGGGCTCACAGGGGGATCTCAATTTCTTAAGATAACTTCAGGCTTGTGCCCACCGACTGTCTTTTGTCTGGAAAGGCAAAGAGAGACCGGCAGTTCTGGGCCAAAACATGGTTTTCTGGTGCAAATTGGAACACAATCTAATTCTTTGGAGAGGGGGAAGCAGAGTGAAAAAAAGACTGATGGAGTTGAAAAGAAAACTTTTCTTCCCTGGGGATCCTACAATCAGACCAAATGTCAGTGGACCGGTATTAGATTATGGAGAGGAGCAATTCTTCACTTTAGATGTTGATTCTGGATGCCAACTTTTAACAACCCGTTTTCTGACAAATCTATGCATATAAAGTAATCATTTCTGCAAATGATCAGTTCTACAAATGATCACCTCTCTGAAGCACTATGTCACATAGAGTGTTTAAAATCATGTTCATTGTAGTGACTTTGTCCAACTTTTCTCCTCTAACCCTAAGTCCCATAGCCAAAAAAAAAAAAAAAAATGCTGATGGTCTTAAGATATCTTCTCTTTAAAATTGCACTCAGTTACTTTAGGATGCCAGTGATTCAATAGGTACCACTCTTGATATTGTGACAATCAGTTTATACTATATACTTTTATTTGCATCCCTATTAGGAATACAAAGAATAACGGACAGTTTTACTCCTTTTCAAAAACACTTAATTGTGTCTCTTAACCTTTCATTTCATTCTAAAAAAAAAACACCTCTAAACTTACTACTGACATTCAAGGCATTTATAGTGGTAACAGTATTAATTCTTTGTGCCATATGCACATAAACACATATATTTACTTTATAGATACAGAGCATCCAGGGCAGTGACACATAAGCCAGAAACCTATGCAGGTATATAATTTTGCATGTGTATTGTGGGCATTATTTAGTTATTTGCAAAGGACTTTGCAGGTCTTTTGTTCCATCTGTTGACACAAGTAGTTCTCCACAGCGCAGTGAGCACTCTTCTGGGTGCCTCTGAAGAGCACCAGCAAGGGCATGGGCAGGCCGATGCTCCTCTCTGCCTTCTCAGCCCGCACCAGTTGCAGACCTTAGTCACCGCCATCCTCACCCGGACGACCCTGGGTCAGGAGGGAGAGGAAAATGGGCACCCAGCGTCACAGGTTCTTTACCCAATTTGGCAAAACTCTAAGGTTCTTTCCACTTGTTTCCCTGGGACAGCCAGGAGGAGAGGAGGAAATGAAAGACCGGTTGAAGAGGAAAATATTTTCCCGAAGAGTTGGGAGAGTTCGGAAAGGCCTACTCTGAGGCTAGGAAATGCTACTGGGTCCTGGGCTGGAAACCTGGGAGGATGCTCCCAGATCTTGGAAGGCCATTGGCAGAGGGCCGACTGAGGTCGAAGCCATAGTGCTCCCAGACCGCGGGCTCGGGTCCCATCTCAGGAAGGGGCGCGCTCGCTCATTGGACCTTCAGCCTGACGGTTTCTCTTCCATCCCAGGAGTGAGCGACAGCTCCCCCTACCACAGCCCCAAGGTGGAGGAGTGGAGCAGTTTGGGCCGCAACAATTTCCCTGCAGCCACGCCGCACGCGGTGAACGGGCTGGAGAAAGGAGCCTTGGAGCAAGAAGCCAAGTACGGTCAGGTGAGGAGGCGAGGCCCCCGTTGGGTGCGCCTCTTGGCGGCGGGGTCTGGAGTGCCCAGAACCCAGGTCTGTGTCTGATCCTCCACGGAGGGGAAGCCCAGGCCAAAGACCAGCCGTTGCCAAGAGTTGATTAGGCAGAACCAAGGCCCGGATTTTCGAGGGCGGAGTTGAGGCCTAGACCCCCTGCCAGCGGCCTTGGGTTCCGGGGGCCTGGGCCGGAGGCTCTGCAGGCTTGTTCCTAGAAGCGGTCCCAAGTCTGCATGACCTGTGGAGGCGCTGGGAGGCCAAGCCCGCAGACCTTTGGCTGCAAGCATCAGGTCTAGAGTTATCTTAGAAAGGCGCTCGCGAAAGGCCGGCAAGCGGCTTTGGACTCTCAGAGTAGCAGGGACGCGATCAGCCTCTGGGCCTGCAAAGTGCAAGTTAAGGCCGCAGGCTGCGGGGTCCTCACGCTGGGACATTTCCCACACTGTGCCTCCCCCAAACAAGTGTGACTTGTCCTGCGATGGTTGGAAGAGGGCAACCAGATAAACCTAATAAAGTTACCATTTCCCTATTAAAGGTCACGTCGTAATCTCTCGAGGGAGATTAGTGAGAAAACCTCAAATTATATGGACTAGCTGTGAACCTTTTAATTTTTCTTTCCTCCTGTTCCTCCCCTGACAATTCAAAAAAGAATTAAAACACCCGTGCCTGTGTTGTTGTTGTTTTTTTCCTGAGAAAAACTAAGCAACCACTACAGCGAGAGCCCAGGAGTTTTGAGTCTAAATTCATCACTACTCTGGAGTCAGGAGTTCAAAATTCTCAAAAATAAACATACAAACAAAAAAATGGACCTTAAAGCAGCCCAAGGTCTTAAAGCAGCTCTTGGAGCAGACCTGGTAGATTTGCTAGTTTCTTAATCCCAGATGCCAATTGCAAAGCCTCAAGATAGCCGGTTTTTAAAAAAATTTTAAAGTCTTAAAACTTTTAATCTTCTCTTGTCTGTTAAAATCAGCATCAACATTTAAGTGAAGTGGAATTTGTTATTTTTGTTAATTTAGGAAAAATTGTAGTCATTTTCTAACAAACTCCATTTCCACTTCCTCTTCCCATCCTTATTTTGTTAAAATAGTCAGATACATTTTAATAGCTCTCCCATGACAGATATCACAGAAAACAGCAGCAAAGAGAGTCTCTTCCCTGAGTCTGCTTCTACTGTAAGACTGCTAATGAGAAATTATAAGAAAGTGTGTCATTTTCTTCTATAAAATGGTCTGTAATTCATAAGGAAGAGACAATATATATGATGGTTAGACACCCCTGCCACTTAAGCAAATTATTAAAATTTTAGAACCCCATCTTTTCATCTGTAAATAGGGAAATAATAGTCCCAACCTTAAAAAACGTGAAGATTCCATGAGACAATGCAACCATATGGCACACAGCATTACATATTACCTGTGGCTGTAAATGATAGAGAATGACTTCTAAAAACAAGCAATTTTTAAAACTCAAGACTATGCTTGGTTCTGCTAGCGCACAGTCAAAAAGAATCAGGGTATTTTGTCCCAAATTATAGAAGGAATGTATTGAAGCACCTGGAGTTGTAGCAAGCATTTAATAGACACTCAGTAATTTTTATTAGGTGATCACTTACTGGAATAATATTAGAAAGTATACAGTTGAAAATAGTCTCTAGTTGTTACATATAGTTGATGTAGTTTATATTTAAAACAGCTTCATAATCAAAAAATCTTTATGATTATTTTAACTTCCTTGAATTATAGATGTAATGTTTAAACTTGTTTAGAAGTGGCTCATTAAACTTGTTTAGAAGTGGCTAAAGTGACCAATATAAAGTTTAAAATATGACAGTTTTTAATCTATATATTTTGAACATTAGAAACCTTACCTTTGGTAATAAAAGGTAATAAAATGAATAAAATTACCTTTTATTCATTGAATATCGAGTCACTAAATTATCAGATTTAAACTTAAAGAAAGTGACTAATAAGTATTGTTCTAAATGCTTAAAAGTTAATTTTTTTTCTAGAAGAAAAAGATGCTTATGTCAAACTTAACTTTTAAAATTTCTTAATCGAAATATGCCAATCTTTGGCATTGCCGTGCAGTGAGATAATTCAAATGATGTAAAATTTCAAGACTGGAAACATTTCTAAGCACAATAAAATCAGTGGTTACTCTATGACAACTATTAAAATAGTGCTCAATGTTGAAAGTAACTTAAGTTGTGTCATTTTTGTGAGCAATTTTGGAGTTTAGACATTTATCTCCTTGAGGGTAAAATTATACATTAATACTTGCTCTTAAACAAACAAGCAAAGGTTAGGTAAATATATGTTTCTTTTATCAATATTCATAGGGAAGCTTTATTTTAAAAAATATTTTCAAAAAGTTATCAGCTTATGTACATTTTTACAACTAAAATGTAAACTCAGGTAGAATATTTTCTCTATTTGTATTATAAACAAAAATTTAAAAGTCTTTGGCATAGAAAATTCTCATTTTTTTGGTGCAATTTCAGGGCATTTGCAGTTATTAAATACTGTACTATATATATGATCCTGGTTTCATTTTAGTTTATAAAGGAGGAAATTGAGAATTTAGAATCATAGGACTAAGAGGATAATCTTTTCCCACAAGGCACCTGTAAAATTACTAAATGGACTGAATTGGCAACTGGCTGTAGGCACAATTTATCACTGATCTAGTTTCTAGTTCTAGCTTAAATTGCAGATGCCTGGTCAGGAGTAATTATAACCTTGTGCATATTTCAGCTACATACACCTGTCTTTTGTTTTTAAAACACTAGTTTAGAATATTGAAACTTGTCTTCCAAATTAATATTGCACTGCAGTTGTTATTTCATAGTGCCATTCACAAGTGCTTATTGTTTACCTCATTTTACTTAAACAATATAAGTAGTTGTATGATTCTTGAAAATTTTTCTACTACTGGTCATACTTTCTTGGAAAAAATATTGCATATCTGATAATTTGAATGGTAGTTTGATTATCTTCATTTTGGAGTAGTGATATGAATGCATACAGCAAATTTAATATAATTTAGCTACAAATTGAGATGTCAGAAATGGAGAACATGCTATAAATACTTGAACATAAGAAAACTTTGAGCATTAAACAAGTTGTGATAATAGATGAATTTAAAGACATAAATTAATATGAGACTATTATGAAGCATTCACCTGAACTGAATTGGAAATAAAGATAGTATTTCAGAATCCTAGAATAATTTTCTAGTGCATTGTTTAAAAACATCAGTCACCCTTGCGGATGTTCCTATGAAGATCTGAATAAAGTTATTGGATTTTGTATCATATAAAATAAAGTTAATTTTGTCTGAAATAATGTATAACTTTGGAGAGAATAAAATTGTAGCAAATATCAATAGAGTGTCTCTGAAATTCATAACATCTATTATGAAGAATATTCTTTGATATGTCTGGTTTTGAACTATTAGTGTCTGAAAACAAAATTATTGATTATGTAACAGTACAATGTATCATATGCCAAAAAAATTAATTTAAGGCTATATCAATTTTAGTAGCATTTTGGAAACAAAATTTAGGGAAAAATTAAATTGCAACTTTCCCTAACCTAGAGACATTTAGATCTTCAATATGATAACTGAGCATAATTAAGAAAGGTCTTTTTGGATGAATGTTGAGATCGTGTTTACAACCACCATTTCATTTTATCAGACTTGCTTTATGAGGTCATACATAATGAATTAAGAAGGGCAGAATAACAGAGAAAGTCTTACCTGACTTTCCTTGCTATAATATGGGGACTGAAATTCTAGGTAAAACACATTTCTGCTTGTGGCTAAAACTCCTTTATTATAAAGTCAAGGTAAACTCATTTTACCACAAGAGGACTAGATATAAATGATGAATGAGTGGATGAAAGATTGCGGGTAGAGGACTTGGCATGGCTGTTTGCATTTTCTTCAAGAGAGAAAATGTTGGGTAGACAATTCTGAGAATTTGAATAGTTTATAACCGCTCATTGCCCAGACAGTTGCCATACCAGTTTTCTTCATGGTCATAAGTGTTTGGATACTAATGCATGTCCATTTTATTGCCCTGGGGGAGGGGAGGGGATAAATGGACTGACCATAAATCAAATAATGAATAGCTAGGTTAGAACTTTTATTTACTTTTTTCAACAGCTTTTTTTTTCTTTTGCTTACTTAAAGTATAATGCTTATTTTATAATAAAGGTTCCTAGTTTGCTTTTTCTTTTTGAAGCAAGAGTATCACATCATTTGCTTTCAAAAGTCTGCACTAATTTTAAGTATAGAAATGATTATGAAATGCCTGTAATGTGTCCCAATTTGTGGGGATAAGAGATGATTAAGGCAAATTCTTGTCCTCAAAATGTTTACAGTCTAGCTCTTTGCCAATACAGCTCCTCAACAATCATTTAAAAACATATTTTTAGTTTTTCTAAAAATTGAAGTATCATTGGTTTACATACTTTTAGTGTTAAAACATTTTTTAAAACTGGAAAATCTATATTTCTAACATTTTAGAATAAGTGACTATTCATATGCTCATTAATTTTTATGATAATATCAACTAGACTATGTTGTATTTTATTTTAGACTATTTCCTTTAATGTCACTGGGATAAAACTTGTCTTTTTCTAAAAAATACTCAACATTTCCCAGGGTATGTAATTTGACCTGTTTTATTTTGTATTAGTAAATCTTATTCTCAAGATTAGGTAGAAGAGTTTGCTTTAAGGGAGGACCCTTAGTTTTTTGGTTTTTTTTTTTTAACATTTTAAAAGGACAGGTTTTTTTAGGAAACAGAGAAAGAAAAAGAGAAGCACCTGCATAGTCATAGGCAAGCAGGAGAGATGCCCTTATATAGTTCTTTAGAGGAAAGGATTCTCAAGACTTCTGTGGAAGAGCATATGAAAAAGTAGCTGATGGACTGAGGTCTTATTTATGGAATCTTTAGGTAAAGTCATTTTCAAAAATGAGATTTCCATTACATGCCCATTGCTGGGGTTTCATTTGGAAAATTTGTTTACTCTTCCCTGGGGATTCCATATGTTCGTTGATTTATAAATCATATTTACAATCCAATTAAATAGAGTAATTTAGCATGTTTGCTCCCACTATATTTATGGTGTACATTTGGTAGTCTACTCAGCCTAACTAGCTTTTCAGATTAATTACATGCCCCTCATTGAAAACATTAAACAGATTTGGGAAGTTTAAGTCTTGTACGCTTTTGGTGGAAAGAATAAACAAACATCAATGCTACCTGTAGTTGCTTTCCTTTGCGGTGGAAAATTTTACTCTTTTAGTGATTGCTTCAAAAATAACAATTACTTTACCCAGTAGAGATTTATATCTTTTACAATGTCATGATTTAAAATTAATAGTGAGAAAATTGATGTGTTTATTGATTCACTAAAGTGAATGAATAGTGAAGGTGGCAGGTACATTTGAAAGCACGTTTGTTCTCACAGCTTGCTTATGCCATTTAAAAAAAAATTCTAAACTGAAACTTTAAAAGAGGAAAATTGAGATAAAATCCTCCCCCCATCATAGTCATTATTTAACCCGAGGGAAAGCTAAGCGCTATTTTTGTACTGTTCGTAGTTAAAATTTCTTCTCTCTCTCAGCAAATACATTAGCCTCCCCTCACCTTTTTCTACACGATGAAGAGGTCAAGCCTCTCCAAACTTCCTTTCTTATCCTCCTTTACTGTAACACAAGGGGACTGTATCATAATATCACCATCAATATATTGTGGATTTTGGAGAACTTCTAAATCTTTAATACTAACAGGAATAAAAACATGAAAATAAGTTTGGTGCCTCAAGTTGAGAAATTGGACAACTATGGAAAAAATTGGTAGTGTTTTTTATGTTTAACAAATTTAGTCATGAAGTAAGGCACCTAGAGGTAATATGGCCTAAGTCCAGTGCTCCCCTCCTCCTAAATTCCAGAGCATTATCCAAGATGAGGCTCCAGTCTAGGCCCAGAGGGCCATGTCCAAGGGGAACTTCTTTGTGCAAAAAGAAGTAGGCCCAGCTAAGGGGACTGTAGGCATAGCAACAGAACAGCTGAAGAGTCCCAAGTCCCAGGGTGCATCAAGAAACCATAGTTGCAAGGGCAAGGGTGGGGCCTGAGGGTGGGGGAAGAAAGATGGCAAAGCAAGTATTTCAGAGAAATGGATGATAAACAAAATGCAAAGTGAAAAAGGATGGGCAGGAAAATTTTGGCAGTGTTAAAACATGATGTTGCTAACAGATTAAGTAGAACATTGTTTTTGTCATGTGCAATATAAAGGATTTTAACCTTATGTACTTATAAAATGTTGAGCAAAGGTTTTCATTATTTTAAAAGTATTTTAACCTTACCATTTTATTATTTATTTATTGTTAAAGATTTATTTATTTTTTATACATACAAGCTGGGGTACAGGTCAGAGGCATGGGGTGGCGAGAGGGGCAGCGAGAGGGTACACCAGAGACAGAGTGGGAAGCAGAACAGGCAGATCAACGGAAATACAGTGCTGAGGGGAGCAGCAGGCAGGCAGGAGGGGTCTGCCATTCCATGTGGGAATCTCCCCGGCTGGGTGTCGAACTCGTGTCACCACTGCCTGCCGACAGCTCTACAGCGCAGCGCTTAACCACTGCGCCACCAGGGATGCCCCTCATCTTAATATTAAAATTCCTATTTTATGATTCTTGGTGCACACTAGCATCGATAGTATAAAATCCTAATTAAACCTGGAACAGAAAATGCCAAATATTCATGCAAACACCTTTCCATACTGAATTGGCACAGTATCTCATCGGTTATTAAGAAAATCTGAAGAAAAATGATCTGAACTTTAATTGCTATGCAATGCTAGATTCCTTCTGCTATTTGATGGCTCTCTGTCTTTATACTCGTGTGTAGAGTCTTAAAATGTGTCCCCTTTGAGCCATCCCCAAATGTGTCATTCTCAGAAGGGAAGAAAGATGACTTTCAGAAACCAAGAAGCAGAATAAAAATCTAACAATGAGAATCAGTTTCTAGAAGAAAGTTTTTACCAGATGTTGTCTCTGAAGATGTTCTAGTTTGACATTAAATTATATCTATCTTTTAATTGTTCAAGAAAAGCAAGATGGCTGGCCACAGAGAATCCTGCACAAGACAGGGGTGATAACTTCTTTTAACACATGACCCAACATTGACTTGTCAATTGGTCTGGGGTAAATGACTAAATTCCGGAGTCTATGTTCTTGTGTATAAAAAGAGGATAATATTTCATTTATATTCAGCAGGCATGTTCAATGGTTTCATTGTTAAAAAACATACAACATCAGCTTTTGGAACTCTTGTAATACATTTTAATATCACCTGTACATTGTGTTGCACTTGTATATTATCCTGTAATTATTATAAACTCAATAATTTATAATAAGTTATAATTCATCAGTTCTCAATATTTGATAAGATATATTGGCTATTTCTTGTTGCCTGGGACATATGACATACTCAAGAAACCTTAGTTTCCTTTCCCTTTCTTTATTTTTCAAATTATCAGCACTTTGACAACCAGAACATGAAGTGTGTGTTCTTAAAAACCAAGGAGACAAGTTATGCTTCCACTTTCATACACATCAGCAGTCTTAAATCTCACCCATGTGTATATTCTACTCCATATATTTCTTTAAATAGAAAAAATTGTTGAGACTATCACCATTTACATTCTCATAGATGTAGAAATGAAAATAATAACCAAAGGAATTAAATTAGAAAACTCTATGTTGCAGTTGAATTGGAAAAAGTATCTAAGATATGTCTGCTTATCTCCAAAGGTTAAATCGGCTTTACTAATAATAATTCTATTATTTGCATTATATTTTCACTAGGAAATATGCTGATTTTTTAATTCATTCATATAACTACTGAGAAGCAAGAGTTACTTTTTATTTCTAAATAATATAGAAACCAAGGGGGGAAAAGTTTCTTGACGAAGGATGACACGTGTTCATGCCAGAATTAGCCTTAGAAATCAGGGTGTTTTGGTGTTGTCACTAGTAACAATACCAACAATAATTATTAGATGCCAATAGAGCACCGGGGTTTTAGGCAGATTTGCCTGCCAGAGCTGCTGCATGTTGTTTACAAACTAAGATTTTACATTTACATTATTTTCAAGAGATTTACCCATGTGACTTAAAAACTTACACTGTGGGGTCTCAAAACTATAAACAAATTTTCCAGTTTCAAAATCACTCATACATAGTTCTTCTATATTAGAATTTCCTTTTTGATAAACTAGCTTGGGGAAGGAATGCCCCAATATTCATTTAAACACACACACACACACACACACACACACACACACACACAACTTGCCTGATTTTGCAAATCCTGTGTCCAGTAGGTATTTTCAAGATGATGTTTAAAAATACCGTCCATGTGTTATTTAACAAAGTTGTGCTTATTTTGAGTTTCTGAAGTGACAGCCCATGCTCGCTCTGCACCCTTTTTTACTGGAAATGAAAGCTATACCAACCTGGCCTGTCGAAAAAGGCCTCAACAAAAGAGCCAAACAAAACCCAAACATGGGGAGAAGGCTGACAAAGGCACTGAATAGCTGAACAGAGTTTAAGAGTATTTAATCACCATCCATTCTTTCCTCACTCTGCATTTCCTTCTTATAATGCCAAATAGCTAAGACAAATACAGGGAATTTTCTGTTTGTACCTTCTCAGAAACCTTTGTGGAAAGAATAGTATCTTGTCTTTTGGCGTTATAGTTGCTTAAGTAGCAAGACTGTGAATGCATTTAGAATAGAATTAAGGTCAAATCTAAAAAAAGAATTTGAAAGTAGAGTCAGAATATTGTTAGATGCTATTACTCAGAACTTACATTGTTTTTTTTTCTAAGAAATGTCAACTATTATAACATGATTCTTTTCACCGCTTCTTTTTCCTCCTCTTAGTCACCGAATGGCCTCCCAGCTGTGAGCAGTTTTGTGTCAGCATCCAGCATGGCTCCTTATCCTACCCCAGCTCAAGTGTCGCCTTACATGACCTACAGCGCTGCTCCTTCTGGTTACGTTGCTGGACACGGGTGGCAACATGCCAGTGGCACCCCACTTTCCCCCCACAACTGTGACATTCCCGCGTCGTTGGCTTTCAAGGGAATGCAGGCGGCCAGGGAAGGTAGTCACTCTGTCGCGGCTTCCGCACTCTGATGGGAAATTCCGTTTGCAGCAGCTTCACCCAAGTCCCCCCTCTCGGCAACCCCCCCTTCTCCCCTGGTCTTGGATCCCACTCTTCCTGCTCTCCAGCTCTCCTGCCTCGAAAGCTGGCTTTACAGACTCACATCCTTTGTGCTGGTGACACTTAAATATTTCTTGCCATAACTTCTTTCTCACAGAAAACCTGACATGACTTTAAGATTTAAAAACAAAAGCAATGCTAAGGAGCGAATGAGACATTTGTGTTGCCCACACACTGATTTAACATAGTGAAGAAACCTGCACCCCTCAAAGGGCTTAAGGAACTTTGTAAACTAGTCTTTGGTAAAACCACATGTGTATATTTATTCTAAATCAACCTGAACTTTTGAAACGTGCAATTGTTGAGATTTTTCAAATCAATAAAGGAAAAATACATGTAGAAAAAAGTTATGCTACACCCTCTAATGAAATAAGGTGGTAAATACATCATTAGAAAACAAATCAATAATTGACTTGTTTGAGTGATGTTTTGTTTATTTTAGAGACAACCTAATTTGTTGAAAAACAGATGTATCACACAAGCAATATCTAAATTCAGCTCCTCCTGGTGTTTTGACTTGGTTTCAAATACAGTAATGTTTATATTTTCTACCAGTTTGTAAATATGGACTCTGGATGGTGCATTTGTGTTTTCATTCCCCCTCCCTACCCCTACTCCTATCTATTATTTTTCTTTCCTTTCGCAAAGGTGACTTTCTGGCAATGTCTTTGTCTCTGTTTGGTGGTGGGCTGCTTAGCTCCTCGACCTGGACCTGCCCCAGATTTTGTGTGTGCAGTGAAGACTTTGACATCTCATGAAGGACATTTTCTTTCTACAGCTGAGGACTCAAAAAACAGATCAAAAAGCCAGTCTCCCATTTTGTATCCTAATCAAATAACACACATGCTAAGCATATAAGGACAAGAGGGTGGAAAATATCTGAACAAGAAGGCTCTAAAGAAAGTCACTTAGAAACTTATGTTTAATGTGAAATGCTTTGCAAAGACACTTACATGAACTTTATGAGAACCACTGTGAAACTAAATTGTACTGTTATTGTTGGCTTACCTGTGTGTTCAGCAATCTCAGCCCCAAATTATGTTTTAATTTAAAGAAAATGGAAAATTCTGCTCTAATGAATGTAAAATGGCTTGCTGTGAAGTTTACATTGTACAGAAGCATGTTTCACGTGTAGGTAAACTGGTGGTGGTATTAGAAATACAAATGCTATTTAATTTTAACATATTCCATTTATTCATTTCTGGAGTTGCAGGACACAATTTAACTGATCAGTCTTACTAGCCCAATTCATTTTTCACTTTCATGTTAATAATAGAGCTGTGGGGTATATGTGTGTGTGAATGTGTGGCTATGTGTTATATTTTAAGACCATTGATTTTCTTGGGCACAATTCTGCAGTTTTGATCTCTTCTGTTTAGATGGTTGTTCCTGCTTGGCAATGTAGGCTTGAAAATACGTTTTAAAATCATTGGTACAATTCATCTATTGGAAAATTAATATATTGTGGGTCTTTTGGTATTAAATCTGTGCAATAACTAAAAGGGCACATTGCTAGATATGGATGTTAAAAATGCATTTGTTAGGTGATTTTGATTTTTTCTTATATATGCTGTGCACAGCCTACATGGCAATCCAGTTCCGTCACATCATTTTCATGACTTCATTTAACACTCAGATGGCTAGATTAGCCACATTTTCAAGTCACTGGGATATAAACAGTAAGCAGATTTCTGACACAGAAGTTATGTTTGAGGAGTTGCTTTTCTAAGCAGCAGATATCTTACAGGGAGCTTTGAACTGCATCTATTTCTAAAGCAACTGAAATTCAGTGCTACAAACAGAGGATTATAACTTCAGGAGAAGAATAAGCAGAAGGAGCAGATGAACTCTCAGGGCCATAGTCTTCCTTTGATCTTGTAAAACTTCCATTGACATCTGGAGTTCCCAGTCTGGTGAGAAAATAGACTATAAACCAAATGGAACAAAGATATCAGTCCAATATTTTGTTGGAGACTTTAAAACCATACCATACAGGGACTCTCCTGCCGTCCAGAAAAACTGACATAAGGTACAGAATTATTCCTTATTAGATGTTTTTAGGTGGCTATTAGGAGTCTTTAAAAAAAATCAATGGTTTGTATGGAAACACAATTAATTATTATTTTCTTTATCTAAATTAAGAAATCTCTTGTTACTATGCTATTTATGTATTTTTTTCTGATTCTTGTAATTTTAAAAATCTATGATTATTAATGGTATCAAAGTTTTCTCCTCCTCCCAATCTTTTAATTACCACAGCAAAATCACATGCAGTAAATTAAAAAAGACAATATAAAGTCCAAGTACAATTTTCTATTCAAAGCAAATTTTGACTTAAGGTTATTTTTAAAAAGAAGAGAAGGAAAATGGGATGGGATATAAGGTTTGGATTATTTGATTTGTAAACATTATTGTTATTGGTTAATTTTGACGTATTTCCTCTGTTTCTTAGGGGGGTGAAAGTATTGTTTTTAAAATGGCCAGTGCACTCTTCAGAGACCCTATTCCATCCCATCCACGCAGAGAGGTTAACAGGTCAAGCTCATGGCCTCTATGCTGGCAGGACTCTTTCTCCCAGGATATAAGAGTATTACCTGCAAGGACAGAACACAGTTGTACAATAGACACAATATGATTTGTCTTGTTTTTTTCTACTTTTAACGACCCTCTTATTGAATATTGGGCTGAAATATAAATTAACAAACACGTTGGAAAGGATGTACAATCGAAGGCTGTGTATGTATATACAGTATGTCAAAAAGCCTTTATTTTTATACTTCAAATGCTCTAAATTAATAAAAAGTAATAATTACCATGCTCTTATTTTTTATTTTCAAAATGCCTTAATAACAGCCTCATGGTAGAAATATCGTGTAGTAGTTAAGAACAAGTGTTATCTAGCATGTGCAAACATTTTTGTTGATTTTTAGCTACTGAAGCAGCATCATTTCAGGATGCAGAATTAGAATCAAGTTTGGTTATATCAAGGACAAGGAGGTATTTTTTTGGAGTGCGTGTCAGTACAGGAATCTTCAGAAATGCTAAGAATGTGCTTCTACTTTGAAACATTTTTCCTTTCATAATATATATTTTAACAATGTAGATAGCAGACTTCACACTCTAAACTCACTTCAGACTAATAACCTTGAAATGTTGTCTTCTTCTAAATATTGACCTCACTTCTCAGTAAGAGTTTTGAACAGAGGTATTTGGATGCAAATAGAGACAGCACAAATGGGCCCAAGGAGTGGTTCCAATTTATGATTTCACATGAAAATATTTCAGCAACAAAGGTTGTTTTCAAAGGAACTATGTGAAAGAAAAATAGTTTATGTTTTCTATTTTACATAAAAGACTTCAAATATCATGCTTTTAAAATGTGACCTGATGTAAACATCAGTTCAAAATATAAAGTAGATTTAGGGAAATATAGCTGAGATGTATATTGTTACTAAAGAAAACCAAGAGGTTTTCACTTTCGCATAGTACTCTTAAAATTCAATATTTCAAAAAGGTATTTTAGTGCATTTCAAAAATATTTTTCTTGTGTACTTTAAATGTTATTTATGTCAGAAATTAATTCCTTATAGAAACTGTTTACATCTTGGCTTAACAATTTTTTAACCAATTTTTCTTTGAATAATTTTTAAAGATATGACCATAGAATGATTTATTTTCAAGAACTTTAAGCATTTCTTGACATTATCAATATAATGAAGTTTCAGGGCACAAATTTATATTGTGAAATATATCTGATTTCTATGCTGTTTCTCTGTACTCAGTTTACATACTTTGTTGCTTTATATTATTTATTTTTTTCATGATTTTATGGCCCTGTCAAAACCACAGTCTCAATTTGTTCCAAGATAATTTCAGATATATCAAAATATGTTCTTTTCTTGAACAAATAGTTTTCCCTTGTATAAATGTAAAATTATGTTATAATTATATTGGCTGGGTTGATTGAGCATCTCTCCTTATAGTGCTACATAGCAAATATCCATTATCTCAGAGGGCGAAACACATCATAGGTCATTACCAGTTCTCCTGAAGCCATGAATAGGCGTATTCATAAACCAGCAGCATCACGGCACCACCTGGAAAAGAAAAGAGCTGGATTTTATTGCAAGTTCTGTAAAATAGTGTTGTCTTACCCACTGGGTTTGTGAATCCATGACGTGTGACACAGCCTAGCCAGTGGAGGCTGCTTTATGAGAGACTATCAGTCCTTGAGCTGCAACGCACAGATAGAAAACAATTGTGGAACATTCTCAGGGTAAAATCAAGACCATCCTTGTCTCCAATTTTTTTTTCCCCCATGAGTGTCTGTAACTTTCATCATTTCTCATCAGATTCTTTTTTGGCACTTTTAATTTTTAAAAGAAAATAAATTTAGACACATTTAGTCATGTAAGGGCATGCAGCTTTCCTGCGAACAGAAACCCTCGGAGTCTTCCTATGCAGGCAAAGGATTTATCTTTTTCAATCCATAATTAGCATCATTGTCGTTGCCTTCAAGAAGGAGAACTTCAAGAAGGAGAACTCTTGGCTGGTGCTTGATGGATGAGTCTGGTTTTCTCTGACAGCTTTCAAACTGAATTACACGTGAAAAGTATTCTTTTTCACGAAATGGATAAAAAAAGATTATTTTTAAATATCTGTATTACAAACCTTAGCTAACTTTCAGCCTCCTTTCATGTGCCTCAGTTATTCATGAATGAAATTGAAAATTGGGGCTGGGGGTTGGATGTCCTAGACACAATTTGTTTGGGAGAGAAGAGTTATATAACTGACTGCAAATATACTTGTTATTTAATACACGATACAGAAAAACAGCTGCTGGGTACCTGGATATCAGGAGAAGTATTTATATGTGGATGATCTTGTATTTTATCTGATGCAGCAAATAGCACATATTCCATGCCCTTTAAGATAATCTCTATTTAATTTTTCATGTTGGTGTGAAAAATACTACAAAGTCAAAATGTGGACAAATATTCTGAGCACAACTTAGGGAAGACTTGGCTGCATGAACTGAAGATTGACTTCTGATGGAAAGAAATAAAACTTGATTTTGATCTTAGTTATTTTGTACACACTGCCATGTGTTTTTTTTTTTCAGTCTACAGGCCACACATGTTTGTGTAACTATACACCAAAGATAATTATCTGCCTGTAATTTTCATTTTTAACCCATGATGATACTCTATTAGACCCCTCCTCTCAGCTCTCAGAGCTCTAGCAAACAAAAAGGACACATGACATGTCAATATGTGTGTAATTTCTGTGTTTACCCTTATTAACTGTTCACAGTGTAAGACAACATGCAGAATTGCTCTCCGCCTATGATATTTGGAATTGAAACCACAGACTTCATGATCTTTCTTTCTTGGGAGGTATCTGATTTTCAACCACAAAAAGGTGCTAAGATTGTTAGAAAAAGATGGGATGATTTTACAGAACTAAGGGTGAAAACTCTAAATTCACCTTTTTTCCCCCACCCTCCATCTCTATCTTTCAGTGTGTCTCTCCATATCAAAAAAAAAAAAATCTTATTCTTAATTCAAAAGTCTTGCCTTTCTCTCTCCCTTTCTTTCCTTGGAAGTTGCTAGGACTTGCACATTTGGAATGAGCGCAGAGGCCACGTCCTTGAGTGAGCATTCTAGTCATTGTTTGGTTTAGCCTACACAGTTAGTTCTCAACAACTCTTGTCATTGGATTTAACACCACAGCGATTCAGGGCACCTCATGCAAAAACATTTAAAAAGCCAACCAAACATTTGCAAGCCTCTAACAAAACTTGGGGTCAGATTATTTAAGAGTTTTGTATTAAGGTTCCAGTCAATTAGCTTTTTAGCTAACTTCTTCCTGGTCAGAAGGTCCATCCCCTTCTGAAAAAGCTGAATTGGGACCAGTGCTGTGATTTTCCCTGACACTAGGTCAACTAGCAGGTTTTTACTGGGTGGTGAAGGAAATACACCACATACTTGCAGAGAGAGCTGCGTAAAATCACCAGTATTCTTTATTATTGGACCAATGACTAACATAAGGCAAGTCTGGATCTCAAATAGGAAGCCAAACCCATGCTCAAATGCCAAGGAGGTTTGAAGAGATGAACTGGGAGTTGTGGGAGTGTTTTCTGAGTAAGTGAAATTGTGAGTGTTCACTAGCTTCAGTTTCCGGTCATTGGTTCTCCATTTCAGATGCTGTCTTATGGGTTGAGACTGAAAAGTAAATGTGCATGTGTGTGACTGTGGTGGGAGGAGATTGATGTTAATATGGGAGGAGTGGGAAAGGGAGAGAGGAGAGGAGGAGAAAGTTCTAGGGAAGATAACCAGAATGTCTAGGTCGGTGAGTAAAAATACAAGTGCGCCCTGTGCATACTCTGGACTGACTCACAAGGTGGCTTATAATCCAAGGCTATTTGCCCAGGCAGTTGAATCTGCAGCGGTTGTTTTTTTCATCTGTTTACAGAGAGGCAGCTGACTCTTCCTGTGGGAATGGCAGCCAGTTTTTTGTGGGCAGGTCTCCTGAGGGAAGGCCCTGAGCCAGGAGCCTCCACCTTCTTGCTGACTGAGGCCAGAAGGTGAACACCAAGCTGTGGCTTCACCTCTCCCCAGAGGCGACTGTGAAGACGAGTGACATTTGCTATTCAAGGAGGCTAGTTGTCCTCCTTTTCTTTTTTGAAAATAGAACCGAGGCAGGAACAGGAATGAACTAGGAGTACAGGGGAAAGTTTCATTGGGTGGGTCCCTCACTCAGTGAAAATCTTCCCCTCCATCCTGGAGTCGCTGTGTGTATCTGTGCTTACCTGAGCTGCCACTGACGGCCAAGCTTGTCCTGTTGACTTAGCTGGGTTTTGGCTTCTATCAGCCTCCAGCAAGGCCATAAATAGTGCCTTATAAACAAGGGTAGAACATGTGTAATGGATGCCTTCAGTATCTTGAACACTCAGAGACAACTTTATATTCTCAATGTTTTTATCTTCCGCAGTGTGGCAAACTTTTATTGTGTGACTGATAGGAACAAATGAGGGGGAGGGGAGGGTTGGGGGCGGGGGGACTGGAAACAATAAAGAGGGAGGGATATAAGTAATAAAAACATCATTACCTGGCCCAAGCCTCATAATCTTGGGAAGCAGGCCTTTGTACAAAGCTAAAATCCTATAAACAGAAAGATAAGAACAACATTTTTATTCTGAAAATTCAATGCTCCAGCTTTCTGCTAATCCAGAATTTACCAAAAAAATTAATAAATAAATAAAAAAAATAAAATCACTCAACTGCCAAACCAGACAGTGTCTGACTAAGGATTCTCTGTAGCAAATTGGATAAGGGGAAAGAATCAATTCGTTATAACCCAAGCTAAGCTGAGCTCGTCCAATCAAATATAGGACTTTCATCAGCAAGATGGTTTTTGCTTTCCAGACGGGTCTTACTTTCAAGGCAGCTGTGTATATGGACGAAATGACTTTTATAACTGAATTTAAAAGACCACATACTCAGTTAAAAGACCACATACTCAGAAATGCGATGCAGTTTAGATCAAAATAATAAAATATTACTTGTTTACTTGAGAGTAAGACCTGGGTGAGGAGGAATAGAAAGATGGTGGCGGGGGTGGGGGGGAAGATCACCAGAAAAAGACACATACTTTATGTTCCTTAAAGAAAATCACATTCGAAGAACTGTCCTATTTAGTTCTCTTAGGAGAATATAATTAGGTGACATTTTGATTAGCTCTACAGTCAGCTCTACAGTTGTTCTTCTGCCAACATGTTAACTGGGCATATTATATGCACATTATGCAGATAAGTTCAAAGTTCATCTTAGCATCCTCAGACCCACTGGAGCATATTGTATGGTGGCAGCTCAGTGTTCTTGTTGGCGGAAGAATATTTTGCCAACAGCTGATGATTGTGTTGTCCTGCAAAATTTGTCTTCGACCTCACAGAGCTTCTCAGACACACACCCTATTTAAGCGAACTTAAAGGCTCTCATCAAAATAGAAGTACAAGATGATTTTATTTGCATATTTATTAAAAGGAGAATACATTACCCTTCTTCCTGATAGACTTTTGCCATTGTTTGAAAACAAGTTCTGTACTTGATCTCTCCAGGAACTGGCTGAGGCCCTTGAATCCTACTTTTGGCAACATCAAAAGGGATGTTAATGACTGAGGCGATTGTGCCCGACACAAGACCAATCCCAAATTTTCTCAAAAACTCCAAGGTTGGATCCTAAAAGAAAAGAATAAAATAACAGAAAGGGAAGCGGAAGCCCCTAAATCAGTTAAACACTCTAAAGCAATATGTATTTAAGCAGAGCATTGCACTCCCGGCACCCTCCTGTTATTCCAGCGGAACACATTAGGATTTCCTAGGCTGGAACTTGTTTTCTTGACAATCCCATTGGCTATGTTTTTACACATGGTCTAAATTGCTGAAGTACACATTTCCTCACACAGGATTTATAAACACAGTTCATAAAGAAAGACTGGTATGGCATATGGGGATGATTTGTATAATTGGGCTTCACAATGTACTTAGTATTACTGTATCAAAACAGGAGAAATCCAAGCACACTATTAGCTAATTGGCCAGAATATTTTACAAATGACAGCAACTTCCACCATGAAGCCTACTAAAATGCTCATTTGTGTGTGGACCCCCAAATGTTAAATTAAATCAAGGCTACTCTCGGTCTGCTGCTATTCCCCTCCAGGTTTTTTGCATTTATTTTCACGTGTAGCTGATCCACTGTACTGAGAAGTGCTAGCTTCCTGTTATTAACAAACCAACTTGGGGAGCTGCAAAACAGCCTGTGACATTCTGTGCGTTATAAACAGTAGTAAGTCACTGGACTAATTGGCTGAAGAATTTACAACCCATTGTTCCTGAATCTTATTCCTCCTTCATGGCAAAGGAAGAAAAGGAGAGAGACAGAGACACACAAACAGAGGGAGAGGGGGGGCGGCGGGCGGGGGGGTGGGGAGAGATAGAGGAGAGAGAGAGAGAGAATTTGTCTTCTTTCCATTTGAATTTAAGTCCTTCATTTTGGTCTGATTTGATTTTCCACCCCTCCTTGCTCTGCTTTCTGACATCAAAGTATTTAATTAGGTCTTATGTGGGAGTCACTTTCCTTCGGTCTATTTTTTTGTGCCCAGCAAGCTTACATTATGCTTTGTTATAATGAATTTTCTGGGAAGTTCTCATTATGTTTTCAGCCTCAGTTCTTGCCCTGAAGAGAGGTCATCTCACAAACTATAAACTGCAGACAGAGCCCCCCGTTCCCCCCCTGTGCTCTCTTTTGGTCAATAGGTAAGAAGGATCGTCACAGAGGAACAATATAAGGTAGTGTCACCAAATATTTCATTCAGCAGAAGAAATAAAGGGGGACAGGGAGGAACCATATGCTGCTCAATTAAGAACAAACAAATCAGGTCTGAGCATTGATTCCAGCTTCTATGGAAGAAGGAAACTTCTAGAACCTCAGAATTTTTCAACTAAACCAAGAACCAGATACCATCACAGAAACTCTTATGTGGCTTAGTATAAAAAGCAAGGGGTTTGGTAATAATTCTTGGATCTGGGCCATACAGGTGCCGGCTAGGTTTAAAGGGATTTAAAAACCAACAGGGTGTTTCAACAGGAAAAACAATGCAGCTATCGCAGTATGAGGGAGGTGTGTTTAAATAATCCCCCCTCCCCCCATTTTTCTCTTTTACAAGGAGAGAAAAATGCCTTTATGTTACCCTTCTCCATTATGGTGCAAAGCAGAACTGGAGCTCAGGAGGATGGCGGCTTCGGGACCAGCTCTGCTTGTCTGACTTTGCACAAGTCACCAAATCACTGAGCTCAGTGTGTGCTAGCTAGGGCATTTTAAAAACCTGCCTTATCTTTGTACTGTATGATTTTTCTGAGAAATATAAATAATGATAGCAGTAAAAGTGCTATGAATATTGCATTAATCTGGCAGAAAATGGATAGTATTATTACGTAGTCTATTTTCTGAAGCCTAAAACCACCCTGTAATAAACTCTTTCATGGTGTCCCTGTAACACAGCCAAACTATCTTTCTTTTTTCAGTCGAGGACAAAGGGTGAAAACGATGACTTATATGCCCATTGTCCATTTGGTAAATTAGAAGACCTTGCCAAGCATGCAGTCTCTCCATCTCCTGATATGTTTGCTAAGGATTAGCATCGGGGATGGAGGGTAAACTATAACATTCAATGGAGGTCATTGTGTTTGAGACACGGTTGGAGACCAAAAATGAAGGTTTTTAAGACATCATAGTGTTCATGAGCACGGGTATGGGGTGAACCCACATTTCCTATATATTTCCCGGCACGATGTAATGTCCCACAGGAGTTCCCCGATCCCTCTGTGCATCAGGATCACCAATGAGCTTTATAAAATTTGGAGACCTGGGCCCTGCCTTAGACTCACCTTAGGTTCCCAGATCATATCACCTGTAGCTGGTCAGTTGCTGTCCCTCTAAAAACAGGAGGCACAGCTGGGGTGCAGAGCCACAGGAGGAGTAGCACCAGAATGGGCCAGGAAGCAGAAGCAGGAACAAATGATAAGTTTATGGGTTCCCAAGGAGAAGACAAGACAGGGCAGGGTAAACAGTTCAGGACTGGCTAGTGTGAGTTATTGCAGTGGGCTCTAAACTATGGGTATGGTCCCTGGTTGCCTCCTAGATCTGGATGATTGAGGCAGAGGAATATTCCCTTTTGGGGTACATGGGCAGGATAGAGGATTTCTCTGGATTGGTTAGTTTGTGTATCAGTGGCATACCCTAAATTGGGTGCTCTGCTATCTCTATTGTTTAGCACTCCGCTTCCGCCACCCCTGCACCCTGGCACCTTTCTCCAGCCAGAAAGATTTTTAAAGATGTCAAAACATCATATGCAGAAAATATAGTGGGGTTGGCCTGCCTTAGGAGTAAAGGAAGTGTGGGACTGAAGCCTCTTTGGGGGCCCCTGGACAGTGCCCAGGACAGCCAACTTCAGTCCTACCATGCCACCCTTGGAGGAAGAAGCATTCCCAGTCCCTCCTCCCTGCCCATGAGCAACTCACCCCAGAGTAACCACATCCCTTCCTCTGCTCTCAAAGGTGGTAATGATTGTAATAACATTAAACATTTATGCATGTATTTTGTGCAAATTTCCATGTATTACCTCAGTTACAATCTTTGAGGCAATAACTACTATCATTATTATTCCTATTTTACAAATGAGTTAACTGTAGGTTAAGAAGAAGGGGATTCTTGTTACATCCAAGGGAACCCAAGAACCCAACATTTTGCCTCAGGACATTTTTTTTAAACTGATACTTTTAAGGGACCTTGGGTGGGTTGATGGGGGAGGAGCCCAAGAACCTCCTGGAATTATAAGCCATACTTCTGTATATGTGTATTTAGAACTTTCTGAGGAGAATGTCGATAGATTTTATCAGGCTCACAAAAGTTTAAAAACAATTTCATGAGGTGATTTTCCCTACTGGTAAGTCATAAAGTAAGAAAAGGACAGTGTAGGGTTGAAAGCATTGGGGCTGAAAGCAGGAATCCCTCATTTTCTTGGGGGTTATCAGGCAATTCACCTTTACTTTGTGAAGAGATTTGCCTACACATGCTTGCTCTGGAGTCAGGCTACTCACACTGCAACCACATGTATGAACTCAGTGGTCCGAGAGTGTGGTCCTCAGACCACCATCATCAGTACTTTGTGGGACTTATTTGAAATAAAAATTGGAGTTCTACCCCAGGACTAGTGAACCCCAAACTCTGGAGATGGAGCTCAGCAATCTGCTTAAACAAATTCTCCAAATTTTGATGGATGCCAAAGTCTGAGAATCACTGTTTAACTGAAGTTTATGGTTTGGAACCCTGAGGTGGATAAATGATGCTCTCAGATTCATTTTAATTATTGGCTCTAAGGGGCTCTGAATGTGCCAGAAAACATTTTAAAGTTTTTTTAATAGAAGCAAGGCCTTGTTTCTTTAAGGCTGCAGAAAGGAAGACAATGCTGTTAACTCTGTTCAACCTCTCCTACCCCAGCTCAGTTCAAAGCAAAAATGCACATCTGTGAGACTGTTGGGTCTGAGTGACATTCATCACGTAGTCTGAATGGGTCTTTCTAAATTGATTACACTGGTCAACAATGAGACTGTTACTGACTTAAAAAAGGCCCTAATCTGTAGCATCTTGGTGTGCTGAACATGACTATAACCCTGAACATTTTTTATTAGCTCTTGTCTTGAAGATATTTCACATAATTCATTTTATAAGTTTCACCATGTAAATTGATCCAGTAAGACTGCAATAGCATCCTAAATCAGCCTAGAATGATGTAATAGTACATCACATTGCATAAAACCATCATGCACACATCATCCAGAGTGGATTGCATCACTTTCTGATGCAATGCAGTACTACTGCCAGGTAGCTGCTGAAGTAAGTTGACGTCAGAAGTGCACTAATAAAGGCCTGTCGGAAAGGTTGAGCATTGAAAATATCTCAGACTTGGTGCGAGACAGTCTAAGCTACTGTTACATAGAACTGTTATTATTTTATCCATTTAGGCACAATACAGAACAGTAATGCCTGAAAAGTGCATTAATAGCGTGGGCAATTTCTGCTCTATTGGTGGGGAAGTGACATTTGCCAACCAGAAGAAACGTATAACTTCTCAAGTGAAGAAGGCTTATCATCTTGACTTCAGATGCAAGGTTGGTGACCAAGACGAGCCTTAGGCCCCGCATATATGCTGTGCTACATGGACAACACAGCTTTCACAGTGGTTAAATGGCAAAACACCATCAATGCCGTTTGCAGTCCCCATGTTGTGGAGAAAGCCAAGCAACCACATAAAAGTCTGTGACTTCTGCTTGGTTCCTCCTTTTTCCGGCAGAATAACGAAGCAAAGAAGTCAAGAATAGTCTACCCAAACATTCTGTCTGCATTGAGATCAGTTCCACATGGTGAGGGACTTCCTGTTCCAGAACCTTCAGCAGAATATTCTCTTGAGTTATCCGATCAGGACAAGGATGAGCCGACCTGTTCTTCTCCTGTTCCATCAGCATGTGGTGATCCAGATTTTCACTGTGGTGCATCATTAACCCCACACAGACTAACACAGGAAGAACAAAATGACCTGGTTCGTGATTTGGACTTATCTAAGAACAAGGCAGAATTGCTAGGATCAAGACTCCAACAATGGAATCTTCTAGAAGAAGATGTCACAATTACTTTCTATCGAAAGCACCACCAGCAATTGGAGCCTTTCTTCAGAAAGGAATGTACTCTGGTATTCTGTTCTGATATTGAGGGCCTCATGAATGCCTTAGAAATCACTCATGACCCACAAGAATGGAGACTATTTCTAGACTCCTTTGAAACTGAGTCTTAAGGCTGTGCTTTTGCACAATGGAAACCGTCTTCCATCTATTCCAGTAGCGCACGCTGTCCACATGAAAGAGACATACGATAACTTAAAGCAGCTACTGAATTCCATTGAGTATAACAAGCACCGCTGGCACATCTGAGGTGATTTGAAGCTAGTTGCTCTTTTAATGGCACTGCAGCAGGGATATACAAAATACATGTGTTTCTTATGTGAGTGGGATAGCTGAGCAAGTGAATTGCACTACTTGCGGAAGGAATGGACTCGCAGACAAAATGTAGCAGTCGGAGAGAACACTATCCAGCACCCAGCTCTGGTCGAGGCTCACAAAATCCTGCTACCACCCCTTCACATCAAACTAGGTTTGATGAAGAATTTCGTGAAAGCCATGGACCAGACCTCGCCAGCTTTCCGATACCTGCATGAAAAATTTCCTTGACTCAGCGAAGCAAAGATTAAAGAGGGAGCTTTTGTGGGTCCTCAGATTCGACAGCTCTTCAAAGATGACTGGTTCAACAACTTGCTGCAGGGTGATGTGAAACAAGCATGGAATGCTTTTTGCCTAGTGTCTGCAAACTTTCTTGGGAATGTTAGGGCAGAAAACTACAAGGAACTAGTAGAAGACATGTTGATGCAGTATCAGAAACTTGGCTGCAATATGTCTCTAAAGATCCACTTCCTTCATTCCCATCTGGGTTTCTTCCCTGAAAACTGTGGTATGGTTAGTGATGAACATGGCGAACGTTTTCATCAAGATAACGCATCAATGGAACAAAGACACCAGGTAAAATGGTTCACTACAATGTGGGCTGACTACTGCTGGACACTCCCCAGAGATGCTCCTGAACAGCTGTACAAGAGACAAGTGAAGAAATCTAAGAAGTAGTCTGTGACTTGATTTTTTACAGCTATTAACCATAGGCCTATTACTATTGGCATGCATTTTGTGATGTAAACATCCATTTATTGCAGATTACAAAAAAAAACACTAGAGCCAAAATTAGAATTTGACTGTCATATTCATGTTGAGCACATACAAATCGATAGGAAATGACTAATTTTATTTCAGTAACATGACTTTTGTAAAAATTTGTTGACCAGTGTTATCAGTGGATCATTCTAGCATTCCTTTCAATAATCATAACAACAAATAAGAAACTCAACAGCAAAATTAATAGAAACAATGTTATAATATTTATATTATTTTTCATAACTTTCATTAGGAGACTAATGTTACTGTTAACAATAGAATTTATTGTTAGACGTGTCATAGGCAAAATATGCACAAAACATTTATATTATATAATAATCCCATGGATCAGGCACATAAGACCATTTTACAAATAAGGAAATGAGAATTAAAAAGTTAAGTAAGTTGTCCAAAATCATACTGCTTGTAAGAGGTGAAACATGGATTTGAATTCAGGGTCTCCTAGAAGAACAGGTTCTCCTAGAAGAAAACATGTGGGAAATTGTTCATGACGTTGTTTTGGTGATGATTTCATATGGATGATACCAAAAAGCATAGGCAACAAAACCAAAAATATACAAGTAGGACTACAACAAACTAAAAAGCTTCTGCACAGCAAAGAAAACAAAAGAGTGAAAAGGCAAGCCATGGAATGGGAAGAAAAAACTGCAAACCACATATCTGATAAGGGGTTAATATCTAAAATATGTAAAGAACTCCTACAACTCAAGCCCAAGAAATCTAATATCCTATTTTAAAAATGGGCAAAGAACCTGAATAGCATTTCTCAAGGAATGGCCAACAGGTAAGATGAAAAAGTGTTCAATGTCATTAAATGTCTGAGAAATATAAATCAAAACCAAAGTGAAATATGTGCCAGAATGGCTATTATCACAAAACTAAAGACAAAAATTGTTGGACTGATATGGAGAAATGAAAACTTTCTGCACAGTTGGTGGAAACACTATGGAAAACATTTTGCAGTTTCCTTAGAAAATTAAAAATTAAACTACCATATGATCTAGCAGTCCCATTTCTGGTATTTATCCAAGCTAATTGAAATTACTATCTTGAAGAGATAACAGTATTTTGCATTTAAATATTTTAGCACAATTTACAATAGCCAAGTTTTGAAAAAAACTTAAATGTCAATTGACAGATGAATGGATAAAGATTTTTAAAAGTGTTTATAGATACACTATTCAGTCTTTCAAAAGAAGTAAATTTTACAATATGTTGACAACATGGACAAAGCTTCAGGACGCTGTGTTCAGTGAAATAACCACTCACAGAAAGACAAATACGGCATGATTCTGCTTACATGAAGTATCTAAAGTAGTCAAATCCGAAGAATAAAAGAATGGGATGAGGGCCTCTGTGGTGGCGCAAGGGATTAAGTCACAGCACTATGAAGCTATCCAGAGCCACTGCAGCATGAGTTCAATCCCTGCCCAGGTAGCTTCCCACATGGTGCAGCAGACCTCTCCTGTCTCGCCCACTGCTCCCCTCAGCAGTGTATTTCAGTAGATCTGCCTGTTCTGCTCCCCACTCTGTCTCTGGTGAATCCTCTCACCGCCTCACACCTCTGGCCTACACACCAGCTTGTATGCATAAATAACAAATAAATCTTTTTTTTTTTTTTTTTTTAAAGAACAGGGTGATGGATGTTAGGGGAGGATGGAGAGTTTACTAATCAGGCATAAAGTTTCAGTTAAGCAAGATGATTAAACTCTAGAGATCTGCTATCTGAAATTGCACCTATAGCCAGCAAAAATGCATTGCACTTAAACATTTGTTGAGACTAGAACTCATACTAAGTATTTTTACTACAATACAATAATTTTTTTAATTGATGGAAGAAAATAATATCGCTTAGTGTAAGTAAAATATTTAGGATGGAACACACCTTAATAATGTAAATGGAAATCTTAATTATTAAAAATTTCCAATTTCCATAATCTGCTCCAACTGTCACCAATCAGGAAACTTCTCTTCTTCCTAACCCACATTCCTCATGCATAACTCTAAATTATTTTTTGCTCAATTGCGAGGGCAATCAACTGGCACCATTTTGATGTAATTCATTAGGATTTAAAAACTTACTGAAATAAACTTTTCCTCATCACACTGAAAAACCACAGTATCTCTTAAATATTTATAAGTAGTATTATTTCCCTAACTACAGAGGAGCAGTATTTTTTTTTCCTCTAAATATTTTCCTTTTTTTCTCATAAAAGATGGGACTTATAACTGAACTGGAACTGAATAGCCTGGAATATTAATGAATATATATGCATTGACCTTATTCTGTGATAGCAATATAAAATCCAATATTCATAGCTTTTAAACATTACCTATTTTTCTGTTATATACTATGTGAGTCCCCTGAAAAAAATTTAAGAATCATGTTAAAATTCCATTGCAAAAGTGAGAAAATTGAGATGGGAAGGTGTAACTGGCCAAAGAGGCATGGCTAACGAGTAAGTGTCAGAATTGGGAAGGAATGCCAGGTCTCTTACTAGAACCCTCTGACAGTTACCAGCACCCTGGGATGTCTAGGAGGGAGCAGAGCTGAAGAGAAGGGTTACTCAGCCCTCTTTAGTAATATTAATGGGCTTCACTGGCAGGAAATATTATTTATAGACTCTCCATAGCTCACCAAGAGATACCAGTATGTGATCCCAAAATTGCTGGTGGCTGTAAGGTTTCACAACTTCTAAAAATTCAACAAAAGTTAGCAAATTATCAGAAATGGGATCAAATGCCTCAAAATAGTTAACTATCAACACAGAACATGCTTGTAATTAATTTAACCTTTTAATCCAAATGCTAGCTACTAAAGACAACGCCGGTAATTTAAGGAATGGATTTGAGCAGTGTAGGGTAAATGAAGTTTACCCTAAATGGGTTTTTCCATTTTCCCACCATTAGCATCCATGATTGACCCCGAGTGCCTGATGGCAGCACCTGGAGTGGGGTGTGGGCATGAGTGAGTAGGAGCACCTGGGCCTAGAGGCTGAGCATCGAAGCAGAGTCAGCAGAGACAGCAGAAAACAGAGCCTGGCGGCAGAGGTTCACGCGGCGGGGAGCAGGGAGACCACGAGAGGATGCCAGAGAGAGTAAAGATTCGCTGGGGCTAGGTGGCCTGCCAGCCTCCTGCCCCCCCCCCCCCCCCGGCTGCCTGCCCAGCACCTGGTTACAAATGCGGTTGAAAAACATTAAAAGACTGAAAAAGCCACCAAAGGCTCCAGGACTCCTCTGTTACCCGGCTGCCCAGATCATAGGGAACCTCCTCTGTGCCTTGCTGACACTACAAGGAGTTAATATGCACAGAGGCAAAGTGTCTTGGTCAAAAGAAGCGCATGCTCCCCTTTACCTTTCCTGGCCTGCTTAATGACTGGCCAGCTGGCTGTTAGCTGATAAACAAAGCCTTCATCCATCTCACACACCTTTGTGGTTAGGGTCTGGCATCTTTAAGAAGACATTTCAAACAGAGACCTGCCACAAGGCGAGAATTCAGGAAGATGGGAACAGGGTTTATTAGTGAGGACTAGGGTGGTGGTGGGAGCTGGCCAGGAAGCCCACTGCCCACCACAAGGCAAGATTGAGCAGAGTACAGCAATGGGTTTTTCTTCTAAGGGAGCTCAGCATGAATATATGTACATGTGTACACACACATACACACACACAGTCTAGTCTAGATCGACTTTTCCTATCTCAGGTCAGCCCCAAACTGTTTCTTTCTTTTGCTTCCTGCAATTCATTTATCCTTTTATTCCTCCTGGTACCACGCTTAACTTGAAGTCTAAAGACCCTGATTCCCCAGGCAATATTAAAAAGATCACTCTGAGAGGAATGTTCTCTGTTCAGAATTGGCCTTGGATCATCATACAATGGATTTAATGTTGCTAGTCAAAAACTGTTAAAATAGATTTGCCATTTGAAGAACTAAATTTATCTTCAAGAGTGATTGAAGAGAAAACCAAAGACAATCTGGGGGCCCTACGAGAAGTCACAACCGTTTTCAGGGTCTCGCAAAGTATGTCTTTTTAGGACTCCTATTTTTCTCCCTTGTCCCCCAGGAAGTAAGTTGTTTGATAATGAGAATGTCACAACCATAACAGGGCAATTCAAAAAGAATGGAACATTTTGATACATATATTGCTGAGTAGTTAGATTATATATGACGAGGTCAAAGGCAATTTAATCGGATCTATCACAGTTACTTCTACAACCTAACAGATGCCCAGTTTGTGCCAACAGCACACATTGATTCTGTACTTTAATTCAACCCCTCATTTGTAGCACCTGATTATCACCCCTTGAGGGGCGGTCAGGATACAGTCCCTCATTTCCTCAAGACTGCAGGCGAGAAGCGATACTAACGTGGTTCGTGATCTATTCACACATGAAGAAACTGCAAAAAATTCACTCTAATACTGAGTTCTTGAACATTTACTTTCTTTTTGAATCACACGGCACATGTGATCTCAGAAAACCTTTGAAAAAGCCTCCCACATTATCCTGATGAAAAGACATTGAATTAATAAGACACTGAATGGAGGACGGCTGAGAGCATAGTCAAAGGGATTCTCATCCGGCTACACAAATGTGCCCTTTTGGCAGCTGAAGAGAGGCCCATGTAGCTGGGTGAATATGTGGAAGACTGTTCATCTGCTGGTGACACAGGGTGGGAGAGGAAGCGAGAATGGCAGATCAGAGACTCAACATTAAAAATTATCATCACGCTTATACTCAACTGAACCCACAGGATTAAATTTAAGCACAGTAAAGGCAAACTGCTTAAGCTTAAGATAAGGAAGACTTCAACTGACCACAGTTCATTAATCTGGGGATTTTAATAGACCATAAAGATTTATACATGCCAACATCTTGATGTAAAAATAACAACCATTTTCTCTCCTCCTCATCCCTGACAAATCACCCAAAAATTCATCCCTAGACAATCTTTGGCTGCATGAAGAAAGGCACATGTTCAGATCATAGGAAGGGTTGATCTTGGTGTTCTCTGACTGTATCAGCTCAAAACCGTAGCATTGTGATTTGTTCTGATATCGCCATTGACCAATCTGATACACTTACAAAGGGAGAGATAGACCAGACCTTACAGAGGACCAGAAGCCATGTCATTTGGAGAGGTGTCGAGGAACTGTGGATCTATTCTGAAGAAGGAAAAGCTCAGAGACTCACAAATCCATTCAAGACTAATACCACACTTAAGGGCACAGGTGCTGGTGTCAGACTGCCTGGCTTCGAACTTTGATAGGACCTAGTGGAGATGGCACTTTTCTCTTTGTGAAGACTCCTGAATGCCTCCTAAAGGAAAAGGCTGTGCCAATGTCATGTTCACCTTTGTGTGTGTACCGGACCTGACACATCATAGGTGTTTCACACATGCCTTCTCTCTCCCTTATAAAGACATATTACACAAAGAACCAAGGTCTCAGAAGCAAAGTACAAAGGAGGTACCTACATATACTGGTTAAGCACCTGGTAGCGACTGCAAGGCAAATAACAGCAGCTCATTATTGCCTTCCCACAGCTGGCACATCATGAAAATGATGTGGTGAGTAGAGATTGTAGTTGCCTCCTGGTAACCAAACAAGGAGGCAACTTGAGTGAGAGTGAACTGCTTTTTTTTTTTTTCCAAAGAAGAAATTTGCATGTTAGAGGTTGTTAGTTTTAGTGAGTGGAAGTCAGCTGGAAGTCAGCTCTCAGTATAACTTTTCATTTTCTCTAATCTTGGCTTTCTTTTGTTGTTTTATTCATCATCTTTAACAAATGTATTTTTCCCCCTGATGTCATGGTATCATACTGTTTTTTCCCCCCAATGAAAATACCTACTATTGAAGCTTAATTAAAAAATAGTTGTTTCCTCTTCACAGCTATCAGAAGAATCTATTACAGTGTTTGTTTTTTCTTTATGTGAGATAATTTGGGGAAATGCTAGCTCCTCACTCCACAGAAGGTCACTACTAAAATGAGATGGTTTAATCGATAAGCATCTTTTAAGGAATGTGGAGTATTCCCAAGATCCTATCCTTGCAGGGCTCTGGGCTTTGGAACGAAATCAAAGTCTTGTTAAAAGCTCAGCATCTAAATGTAGCCATTCAGAAAATAGCCATGAAAATTTCTTTTTTCCCCTTAAGCTATCTGTTCTTTAAAGTGTTGTGAAATGTAAAATAATTTTAAAGATCTTACCCACTTAACTCAAATTATAAAATACAAACAATGTCAAAATGGGTTAGGGTTTATGCATAACAGTTATCACTGGATTAGTTCATACATATATGGAATTTCATATATACTCATATACACATATCTTTTACTCTTTCAATCTCTGGTCTTGGTTTCTCTATCTCTTTGTATATGTACATACAAAAACACATATGTAAATATATATGAACATGTAGATGTGTACGTAAACACATTATTTATACATGCACGTTAGTAAACGTCTTCCAAGAAACAACGACATGATTGTGTATTACACAAATGCAGGGAAGTATTAATGTATTTCCTTGGGAACCCAGTAGGAGTTTGCTGTTTTGGTGTGTTCTATCTATTCATTGCCTCAATAAAGGCACTGACCCCAAGGAAAACTAACAAACAGGTTCCCAGAACAAAATTCAAAAGGTTGATAAGTCAAGGCAAGGACACACTGAGATGCTTTGATATGGAGGTAGGCAGATGATCAAGAAGAAGTCTTTGAACCAAGTTTATTTCATATGATTCCACTTCTGGATTTCTTCTATAAATGAAACTTTCCCATGCCCATTTTGTTCCACTTATGTAATAGGTTTGTTTGACATGCCCCCTCAGTTAAATCATTTGAGGCTGCCTTACCATTACAGGCCTAAAACATTCCGTCCCCGTTACCCATTGCAGCCTCCGCTGTCTCCCCCTCTTCATTCACCACACACCAGCTACCCTCCTTCTTTATTTTCTCACAGGTCCCCAAGCTACCTTTTGCTTCAAGGCCATCACACAACCTGTTCTCTTTGTTTGGGCTCCACGCGTGCTCTTCATCTTGGTGTGGCTAATCCTCATCTCTAACATTGTTTTTGAAGGTAGGTCTTTCCTACATCCTCTCCCTGCTTCTCTGCCCAATCCCCATTAAGATTTAGATTAAGGTCCTTGATTATAAATTCCCATAGCTTGATCATTGTTTTTCATGGCACTCACCATAGCAGCCATGATTCAGTTCCCTGTAATGACTTGTTAATTATCTCCTCTACTAGACTGTAATCCCCATGAAGGCAGGGGTAGAACTGATACTCAGTGAGCTGGTGCTGGGCACCTAATAGATGGAATGAATGAACAGAAGGAACACACTGAGAATGTAAAGCTACCTGCACCTCATTTCCATACACTTGGGTGTTGTCTGACTGGAAAATTTGGGCTTAAGGTTTATTTAAGAAACTGTCTGAACCCCTGTGCCCTTCTCTTTGCCCTCCCCATGCCCTCCTCCTTCCCAAGACACACACACACACGCACACACACACACACACACACACACACCAGGGATTCTATGAAAACTGCCAATGAAAGATAGTCTTTTATGACCACAGAATCTTGTCACATATCCTGGAATTTCATAGATAATATATACTTGTAGTTTAGCTCCAGCAGTTACCAGAGAGGAGAGTTGTTCTTAATGAAACTTTAATGTTCTTGCCTTTCCCATTACCGGATGATTGGTAAGACTAATGATCGAGTAAGAGAGAATCAGAAAAATAAATGGTCATAAATTAAATCCTACTATGATCTAATTCTACTGAGATTCTTCTTTTCAAAATACAAACAGCTCTGTTTAAGTTCTGCACTTGAACCCAAAGGTACATTTGTCATTCAGCTCAGTGCACACCTTAGGGAAAGGTAGAGCTCTCAACCATGAACTCACACATTTCCACATTTCTTCTGATAAACTCAAGTGTGTACCACCCTCAGACTATCTATAGAGTTTACAAAACAAAGAAAATATTAGAAATCAGAAGAAAAAGAAAAACATTTGCATTTCTAAAAGGCCATCTTTTATGCATATTGCCATCTTTTATGAGTACTAGGAGAAAATAAATATGTTTGACTTAATGCCGTCTGTAGTAAAATGACCGTAGGGACAGGTCTAAATGGTTTATTAAGTAAGAAAGATTGAACATATGAAAAATTGTTCCCTCCTAGAATATTTCTAACTCACATGTGTAATTTATATCATGGCAAAATTCAACACAAAAGGTCTATTGTTTTTGGCAAAATAACCTGCAAACATGCTTAATTAGGATGCAAACTGAAAGCACAGTTTAAAACTGTTGAAAGCCATGAGCTTAAGAGTGATTTCTGCTGTTACTATTACTTAACTTATGAAACACATGAAAACCAGTAAATATGAAAGTGGAAGACAAACTTAGTAAAGTCATGTGACATTTTAATCTTAGGATTCTTATTTGTGTATCAGCATCACAAATAATATGCTCGGAACATCTCCAACTTGGAAAAGGAATGAAAAAATGTTTTTTCAATGTATGCTTACTCTCATGGATATCTGAAAACGATCTCAACATTTAAGTTAATACCTGTTCCAGTGGGCTTTACTTTGAGAAGTGATGGCCTCTTTCTGGGAAGAAGGGATAATTCTTTAAATGACATTCCATTCCATTTACTGTGGGATGTAAATGAATGCCTCCACTAGATGAATTCCATGGTCAGTTAATATCCAAAGCAGCCTTTTCTCTATTGTAGCCACTTATTCACCATTCAACAGGTGAAGCTAGATCCTAAAAATAAATCTGAGAGAATATAACACAGGGCACAGTTTTCAAAGAGGTAATGCCCAGTTCTTCTAGAACATGTCTTGTAATTATTTCCATGGTTACAGACTAAGGCTGTGAAACAAGAGGTTACAGGTCTGAATGAAGCAGAAGAGAAAGATGATTATATTATTTGCTACTAACTACTCCATTTATTGAAATTTTGGTCACCATTTTTAAGCAACAATTTTGACAACACACAAAGAAAAAATGTATCATGAAAACTTCACATGGCACATTGAGTGAGTTCTGGCCTCTGGTTCTTCCACTGAACTTGCTCAATGACCTCAGATAAATGATTTCAGTAACTTTTAACTCTAGGTCTTCACTTTACATTTGATTTCCTTATCTGAAGGATAAGGAATGAGGATGAGGGATGAGGGATCAGGCAAAATCAGAGTCTAATAGTATGTCACCAAAAGGTGATTATAATTCTGTGATAATTTGAAAAACATATCTACTAGAACCCAAAGAGTTAAAGTGACAGACTTCAAGGGTGAAGATCAGCATGCGTTATCTACGTTTACTGTTTTAAAAGTTCTTATTTTATCTCTGTAGCTATAGCCTTAGAGTTAAGCAAAACGTGAAAAAGTAAGTTAGGTACTCTCTATTTTATGAGATTCTGTTAAGTTTTTCACTGATTTATTTCCTGTGATGAAATTAATACATGTTTATTGTAAAAGCTTCTTTCTAGCAACTCAGCATGGTCTAAAGAAAACGTACGTTCCCTCGACTCTTCCTCTCCCTCCCCCAACACAACCTCTCATTTCCACTCCCCAGAGGTAATCATTGTGGAGAGTTCCCTATAATATCAAGTACATTGAAATGAGAAAACATTGCGAGACAATTTATGGATTTCAAAAAGATAATGCATTAAAGAAAAATCTAGCATTATCTCATGCCAGTCAGAGATGGTGAAATCTCAAATTGCCCTGAAACAGTGGAATGACCAAATGCTGGGAGAAGGAACAGAAACAATAACCCTGTAAACAAACTGTCCAAAGTGTTAGACTAGACACTGGCTACAGCCCAGATGGAATAAAGTCTTCAAGGAACACACGTCCTCCTCATGGTTAACAACTTGATGACATTCTTCAACATGTTTTAATGATTATCATACCTTCTCCTTCACAATGGATTGCTTTATTATGGTTGAAATTTAAAGAATACTGGTTTCCCAGCTGAATCAGACTTAGACTACAGAATACATAAAATCAATGACTTTGCTCTAAGCAAGAAAAAAACAGTGTTCTTTTAAGTACAAAAGGAACAGTCCTGCGGAAATTGTTTTCATGCCATTCTACATGCTGTTTCTCCCACTTGCCTTCCTTCTCACTTCTATGGCACCTTAACATTCACAAGCAATTTTATGAATTATTGGCATAAATCCTCAAAACAATTTTGTTGGGTAGAAAGAAGAATTTTAGCTTTCTAATTTATAGATTCTTAAAAAAGGAAGCTCAGAGAACCCAGTAAGGGTACAATTGCCCCGGGATACTGGTGAGTTTTATTTTAATTTTTTTTGATACTGGTGAGTTTTTTTTTTTTTAATAGATTTATTTTTTATTTATACATACAAGCTGGGGTACCGGCCAGAGGGTCCACCAGAGACAGAGCAGGGAGCAGAACAGGCAGATCAGAAATACACTGCTGAGGGGAGTAGTGGGCGAGGCAGGAGAGGTCTGCCGCGCCATGTGGGATTCTCCCTGGCTGGGCGTCGAACTCGCGTATCCGCTGCCGACAGCTCCACAGCGCAGCGCTTAACCGCTGCGCCACTGGGGAGGCCCGATACTGGTGAGTTTTAAATGTCCATCTCCAACTCAGCTTTCTCAAGTTCTAGGACCCATATCCAGTCCTTGACTTAATGCCTGTGCTTTGCAGGTCCATACCAGTTAAAGTCAGTTTCCAGGATAAGCCCATCACATTCTCCCATAAACTTGTTTCTCTTTCTATGGTTTTCTTTCTCAGTGAATGGCACTATTATCCTCTCAGTTGTTCAAGTAAAAACCTAGACATCAACTCTACCCCTGGCATATCTCAATAGGCATACATGGACCATAACTATGTCCTACAGATTTAGCCTTCTGAATTTCTCAAATCGGTCCACTTCTCCTTGTCTCCACCATGAACACTATGGTCTAACACTATGGCATCTTGCATTGAAAGCATTTCTGTGTTACATTCTACCTCACCCTCTCCACCTTTTCTCCACATCCCTCTGCACCCCTTCTCCACACTGAAGACAGAGTGATCAGGGAATTCCTTGGCTTAGTTTCCAATGCTCTTTAGATAAAGATAAGAATTCTTAGTGTGACCTATAAGGGCTAGTGAGATCTGACCCCTGCAAAGGGCATCTACTGGCCAATCACAGATTTCACACCAGCAAAACATAAGCTTCTATTCAGTGATGAGATTTCCAAATAGAGTGAAGCCTGGTTAACATCTTTGGCCTTTGTGAATGATGCAATGTCAGCTGACGGTGAGGTGAAACATACCTTGGGTCTAGCTGTTACTTGAGGAGTATGGGAGATGGCTGAGCAAAGGCAGGCCCAACCACATTCACTCAAGAGTCTGGTGACAGACATATTAGAAATATTTTTGTGATTTATAAAATACCTTCCAAAATTTTTGTACTAAGCAAAATGAAGAACTCAATCTCTGGGGAACTTTTTGCTTGTGAGTAATGTTTCCTCATTTTGTGCTTCCAGGATTGCAATGCCCACTGCAAACAGGTAATGTGATGGCAGGAATTCTGTGATGCTATGGTTTGAAAAGGTGCTCATTTTAAAGTATGTCATTTGTGGAACTGGAGGGGATTATGCTAAATGAAATAAGTCAGAAGGAGAAGACAGAGACTGGATGATTTCACTCACATGTGGAATATAGAGAAACAAAACAAAGGTACAGACAAAACCAAACCAAATCAAACCCTGGAATTATGACTGAAGATTGAGGTTGTTAGAGGATGAGGGAGGGTGGGAGAGGAACAAGGGGAGGAAGGGCCCACAGGTCTCTAGGAAAGGACTATGGGTGCTTTGGTGGTGGCTGTGGTGTGATCAAATGCATTTGAGGAAGTGTGAGCCTTCATCCTCAAATCCTATAGAGTGTTTTAAACTAATGTTATCTCAAAAATTAAAAAAGCACTTCCCTGGTGGCACAAGTGGTTAAGTCTCAGCACTATGAAGCTATCAGCAGCCACTGCAGCACGAGTTCGATCCCTGGACAGGGAGCTTCCCACATGGCACAGCAGGCCTCTTCTGCCTTGTCCACTGTTCCCCTTAGCAGTGTATTTCAGTCAATCTGCCACTTCTGCTCCCCACTGTGACTCTGGTGAATCCTCTCACCACCCCACACCTATACCCCAGCTCTTGTATGCATTTATAAATAAATCTTTAAAAAAATTAAAAAAAAAAAACACACAAGTGTCTTTAATTTTCCTCAAAAAATAAAGTACATCATGTTCTTTTATCTTGTGGAAGTTGAAAGACTGCTGGCTTCTCTAAGTTACCATTCAAAATAATAATAATCATGTAATATTATTATAATTTTGCATCAAGAGCAAATGAGCCAATAAGAGTTGATTTATACGTACCCTAATTAGGTGAATTTAAAAATTAATGCCTTGGTAATATTTAAATTTTAGGCTGAGCTCAAATTCTCCCTTGAGTTCTAAATTTATTTAGACTATGAATTTTTCAACTTTGTAAAGAAAGTTATACTTCTGGGAATAAAACTAAGTAATAACACAGTTTCTAGAAATTCCCATTAGGAATAAATGGGATGCATTCAGGTGTGATGACACACTCTTCAAGAAGGTGGATTTTGTTGTCAGATTTGAGTTCAAGTCGCCCCTTTGTTCTTCATTATGTTACCTTTGGAATCTACTTGATCTTTCTAGCTTCAGTTTTTGAATTTGAAGTAGGAATAGTACCCAATGTCGAAAGCTGAGGTAAGGATCAAATTAGATGAATTTATCACAGTGACTGGGACATTATGAACACTCCACAAATGTAGCTATCATTGATAGGGTTTTTCCTCCAGGATTTTAATCTATTAAATAGTTACCTTATTGACGGGAATAATATTTTTGACGTTGTGATAGAAGCCAAAATACACCATGTTGAAAACTCCATGACGTCCCAAAGTTGCTGTAAATCCTTTGTTGAGGCCCTGGAGTCCGAAGCCTTCCTTCTTAATGATGTGTCTTGCATAACTTATAGTAGATGGTTGCTGCAGGAGAGAGAAGCAAAGCCAGAAAGATCATCTTTGGAACCATGAAACAGAGTAAATTACCATTTTAGCCTCCCTTCCAGCCAAAATTATTTGGGACTTTTTTTTTCTCCCCCAAACATGAATAATCATGCTTAGCTTCGTGCTTTTTGAAATTAGGAAATGCAAAAGTAAACAAAATGGCATGCATAGCAATAAGCCTTAAAGGGAAGATTGTTAGCAGAGAAAAAACATCTTTGGTGGAATTAGTGAAACTTACTGTCATGTAATAACGATCTTCACTGTCAGCATGTAAATAGTTGTATCCAGTTCTGGATTATCTGAACTAACGGAGGGATTAGTCACATAGATACACTGTAATCCATAACTGTGCATAATCTAAAAGGAATTTTTTGGCTCCCGAATCCAGCATGTTTACTTTTCTAATTATGTTTTTCTAGAGTAAATGTTGCAATGAGCCTCGATTCCATTGCTTCAATTATTTAAGCTGGCTTTAGGTTAGAAATCGGCCATGGATAAAGCAGTTGATAGGAGACTTCCTCAAGAGGTTGGGCCATCAGTGATCTTGCCACTTACTCTGCTAAAAGGCCAGTCAATGGTGTGGGGAGTACTGGGTTCCCTTTAATTTACTCCTTGCCAGTCCTCTGATTACCTGAGGTTGAAATACCTTGAGTGCTGGAATCTAGTCTTTGGCTACTTTTAGATCTTGCTAAAGAGCTCACTTTAGTTTGCCCTAAGGTTTACAATTCATTACAATACAATTACAACAATTCAGGCAAATTTTTAAAAAGGTTGAGTGATTGCTTCCTTTTGGGAGGTATAGCACAAAGATTATCTCTCCCTCTTAAATTTTTGACTGAATAATAAAGAGGGGGAAATGTTCAGTATTTCTTTTCCATTTTTTTTGCCCACGAGGCAAGCACTGACATGATATTTGATATTTCACCAGAGCAGGTTGTCGGAGTGGTCATGGCAGCCTGATGTACTTTCTGACAAAGTGTTTTCTTATCATGTGCAATTAAGACTGCGTCAGCAGAACAGAAAAGAACAAATCCAATCAAAGACTTTTCATTCAGCTTGTATTTATAGTACTGTAATTAACAGGATACATTTAAATGAGCTTGTTTATATAGTAAATCCTAGAGTTTTTGCTGATAAATGTTTTGAAAACTCTGATTACAATCCTATACTCAAATTCATCTTTTTCATTTGAGAGGATTAATTGCAATAAATTACATTAGGCTTAAGGAAACCCTATCTTCTTACATGAAGAGAACACCTGAAAATATATCTTAAAACAAGAAAAGACATTTGTATAGGAAACCCAGAAATTTTCAGAAGGTTAAAGTGCTCACTTTTTTCTACAAAATGGGACTTTGGCATATGGACTATCAACCCAGATCATTTATTTTGATTTTCCAAAAGAGACTTGAGGGCAAGCTGAGCAGAAGTTCATTTCTGTTGGGGAGACCCTGGAAGTACTGAGCAAGTGTAGGCACTAGGAGGAAGGCAGCCTGGGGGCAAGGGATGGAGAGGAGGTGGATGGAAAGAACAGGGCAAAGAGGCAGAAGTGAGACCACTGGACAGAATGACCAATGCTGGTGCTCCCTGGTCAGGCCCAAACCTTCCATTCTTACCTACTCTGAGATCCCAATGGCAGGAGGAACAGGGAACTCAGAGGCCATCAGATTCTAGAACAATGGAGGATCCAATGGCTTTGAGTGAAAGTACAAACTAATGTGACTTTCCTTTTAATAAAACAGGGTGAAAGATGTTTGCATTGCTTAAAAATCCTAGTGTGCTTAATCATCAGAGTTAAAAAAGACTTGTAAATCTTGATGAGGTTTAATATATATATATATATATAATGACATTTATTGGTAGTCTGATTTTCAGACAGCTTGTGTAGTGGCAGGAAGACACAGGGTAGGTTCTCTATAATTTGGGCAGACGGGTAAAAGAAGAGCCCTGGGGCCCTCGGTGGCTTTTGCAGGGTTTTAATGATCTTTCTGCAGTAAGGCAATGAGGTACAGGGCAGGCAAGGGTGTTGGGGGGTGGGAGTGGGTGCAGGAGGCTGGCAGGCCGCCCCGGCAAATCTTCACTCTCTGGGCTCTCTGGTGTTCTCTCATGGCCTCTCTACTGCAACCCGCCGCAAGGTCCTCTGCTGCCACACTCTGTTCTCTGCTGCTGCTGCTCCTGCTTGCTGCTACCCCTATATGCTCAGTGTCTGGGCTCAGGTACGCCCACTCACACATGCCCACACCACACCCCAGGTGCCGCCATCAGGCATGCGTGTAGGACCGCAGGGGTCTATCATTAATGCTCGTGGCGGGAGGGTAGAAAATCATGATTATTCTTTCATTTACCCTACAACTCGATTCGCTGATTTTCATTGGTCTCTGTGTTGAGTGGGTACACAGAAGCAACATATGAATTTTGAACTGAAGTGCCTTGCTGAGCTTGAATTCCAGGTACAAATAATTAAGTAAACTCACACAGAAATGAGAAGTGAGAAATAAGGGTGGGAGTCAGGCCCAAGTTTGAGTCTCAGCAATAACTACTTACTAGCTTGGGTAAAAATTGTATCTTCTGATTTAAGCTCATTTTACTATTCTGCAAAAATTAAGGATAATAGTAGACTTCCTCATAGGATTGTTGCGATGATAATTTAGTCAAAGAACTTACTGTTTTGTAAGCATTCACTATACATTAATTGTTAATAATAATGGCAATTACTATGATATTAAAACAAATAGAATAATAAAATAATAGCCAATTTCTTTGTTAGTTGAAGGCAACGATGATCAAAAGGTGGAGACTGATTTGAGGGAGAGGAAGGATGCAGAGAGGAAGCAACTATCTATAGCTTTTTCCTTCTCATTCCTTCTTTCCTTTTCCCAGAGCTGAGGACCCTTGCAATCGAGTCCACCAGAGACACATTGAGGAGGCAAGATCACAGGTCAGCTTCCTCTGAGGCTCAATCAAATCCAACCCTCCGGCTTCCTCTGGGGCCCAATGAAATCTAACGAGAAAGGGGCTAGAAAGCTCCTTTCTGGGATAGTTCCTCACTCCGGGGCTTCTATCTCTGGAGCACTAGATCCTTAAATTGGCTTCTTTGTTACCCCTTGGTAAGCATCCTAGGTAGGAAATCTCCACTTGATAGGTCTGTGGGCTGCCGAAGCAAAGCCACAGGGGTGCAAAGGCTAGAACAGAAGAGCACAGTCTGGCCTCCATCTCACATGTGTTACAGCCTGGAGCGCAATTTCATGTATGTTACCAGACACCTGGAACACAGTAAGTGCCCAGCAACCTCAGCCACTGTCACAGTTGCTTGACCCTTTACATTTAATTTAATCCTCTTGATAAGTGTATGAAACTAGTGTTATTACTACTCCATTCGACTGAAAGGGATACTAAGGTGATTTGGTCAAGACCACAGAGTAAGTGGTGGTGCCAAAGATCAAACGGAGGCCTCTGGGCCTTCCAGTCTCAAGTCTCACACTCTGCCTGGTTCTGCAGAAGCATTTCCGATTGCTTCTTTCAACAGCCCTACAAGGTGGGCACCAGGTATAGTTTTCTTATTTTGCAGGCACGGAAGCCAAGGACTGCTAAATAATATTCAGATACATAACACAACTGTATTTTCCTGGCAATCTGTGACCTTGAGTAAAGAAAATCCTGAACTCTAACTCCCATAAAAATGAGAAGGATGCTTTATGCTTCACTCAGCAACATTGTATCACAAAGATGTAAGCAAATATTTAATTAGAAAGGCAAAACATGACTTCCACAAGGATACTTAAATAGGAAAATATAGAATCATTTTTGACTAGATCTCTGTAAACATAAGGAATTTTACTAAACTTATTTGATTACTAGGTTTCCATTTCAAAACAAAATGGTGACTGATTAGCATCATCAGCCAAATGATTCCAATACTATCCAATCCAGCAGCTCACCCACCAGTTCGGTTTCCTTCCAATATTTAGATTCACTTCAATTTTCATATTTAGTTACCGATTGTGGGCCAAATTGCATTCTATCATCTCTAGATGTACCTTTCATTGACTGCACCAGAGCTGCCAGCATGGAAGAATTAGTGGATTGGGATGTAGTTAATATTGTGCTAGCACACTGCTCTCTACAGTGGTTTATAGAAATCTTCAGTTCACTCATACCTGCCAGAAGTATTCCTATTTTAAGTAACTCAAAGCTTCTTTAACTGTGATTTCAGTTATTGCCAATGGCGAATTCTGGGACAGCCCTGCTTTTGCATGCATTCATTTATTCAACAGCTATCTTCCAGGTACCAATGTATTGGGCAAAGTGTCCAGCATAATACTTTGCTCATATTCTAGAAATTTCATAAATATTTTTGCTTTGATTTTTATTTAGTGAGCTATGCTGAAAATTTTTATAGTTGCCTGTGAGAATATGTCATGAAGGTCATGTGAGATGGAATAAAATTTCTGTTTTAAACGTCTTTATGAGGCTTGGTTAAAACAGAAGATCCTTTGCCTACATTACTCTGGGGCACTGATTCCTTACTCTCTGAGAATAAGGAATCCAAGAATAAGGAATCTGAGAACCCAGATGACTATGGCAGCCCGATCTATTTTTTCTGGAATTTTTCCATCCAACTGCTGACTGTTGCTGGTTCTGAGTATCTTGTGAAATCACAGTCAGAAGTTTTAGGCAGCAGGCATTATTCCTTAGGTAAATAGTGATCAGAGTATGGCCAATAGGTTCAGGCATGTGATGTGTGTCAGTGGATTTCTTACATCTCTGAGATCAGAGGAGAATTCTAGGCACGCCATATCAAAATATAGCATGCTCCACACGAGCTCCTTGACTTGCTTCCTAAAGCAAGGTGAATTTTGTTGCATTTTAGAACCAATAGAAAAGCGTGTTGCACTGGATTTCATCTCATGGCTGGAAAGCAAACTGGATAAGACCTTTACACAATGGAGCGAGTGTCCATACCTGGGCAGTCAGAAAAATGCTTCTTTGTTAAAAAAGAGGAGAACCAGTTGCTACATTTAGGCAGTAGAATGCCCTTGCTTTTCAGGAGATACAAGATCACTTATGCTTTTCATTACCTAAGTAAGTCTTAAAGCATTTTCATAAATTAAAAAAAAAAAAGGAAAAATGCCTTCCTTTTATCTGAGAACAAAGTATAGTGGAATCAAGTTCAAAAATGCCATATGTACACCTTTCTTTTACCTTAGATGTTTATTAACTTATCATTACTGCTTAACAAAGCAGTATTATAGACAAAAAGACACCCCAAATATAATTATATTCTATCTACAATTCACAATGAACAGATCTATTTTAAAACAGTTTGTGAATGGAGAATAATTTGCTATAAACAAATTCTCCCAGATGCTAAGCTCCAAAACGGCCCAATACTGTCCCTAGAGGGTTGATAGGTTTGGGCAGGTGACAAGATGCTGATAAGGGGCTTTGACCAAGAGTGGTAGGCGCAGGGCCCCGGGGTGCTGCTACAGCCACAGGGCTAACCACTTGGAGAAGGCCAGAGGAGACCAACAACGTGGAGGTAGCCTTTACTTTTTCATGGTTTCAGAAACATTTGATTTTCCTTAGAGCTTCTCAAATACTCACATTTATTTTCCCAAATAAATGCAGTGTGATTTACTAGAAAGAGACCTTTATGTTAATGTTGAGTTTCTAAGCGCTTCTAACTTCACTGGGCTTTATTTTCCTGATCCATAAAATAGAGATAAAGTCACCAACTTTAAGGGATAATGGGAGGATTTGAAATATAAAGTGTGTGTGAGCATCCGGGAAGGCAGAAGGATGTAAGGCCTTTACCAGTGTGATAGGATTACAGGCAGATGCTGACAGAAAGCAACAATTATTATATATATATATATATTTGCATTACTTGATTTGTGAAAGAAAAACACGCATTACTTTTGTAAATTTCAAATTATATAAACTTTAAAAATCAGATAAAGGAAAGAAAACATGGAAGGCCTCTTGCGCGGCCTGGCGTACAGCAAATGTTCTGTAAGTGGTAGCTATTATCATGACTTCAGAGTCTCAATTCTGAAAGCAAAAATCTAGGGTTTCTGGCACAGCTGAATGAAAGGCTGAAGTCTATTTTCTGTAAATGATAATAGAGAGGCAACTTGGCTTCTGCCTTAGGTATTGTTGAAAGATAACTATAGGAATGAATTCATATGCACAATTCACTTTTCTGCCACAAGCATCATAGACTGAAAGGAAATAATTCATGTACTGAACAGTTTCCAGGCAGTTTTTCACATAGTAATACAGGAAAAATCTGAACTTAACTCACTACATCATTGCAAATGTTGACATGCCCTTGAAGCTGGATTCTCACACCATCCATAAACAGAGCCACACGCTTATTTTCCACATAACTCAACTTCTCTCTTGAAAGAGCTGATTACAAAATACAGTCCCTCTCTTCACTTCATCATAATAAAATTCAGTTTAAATATTTGTTAATTGCCTATGGAGAAAAAGCCCACCAAGCTTCTGATATCATATATAATCTAATTGGTCTCTATTAAATTATTAAGCTCCTAGGATAAAGTATGCAGAACTAGTGGTGTTATCCAAAACCTGAATCAAATCTTGAACTGATAAAAAAATCTCTATCTATCTTTGAGATTCTACCATCAGTTACACATATGCTATCTTCTCATTGATCCTTAAAATTATCACCAAAGCACTTAGGTAGAAGACTAATTATTCCTTCATTGGCTAACCATCCTTAAAGACTAAGTTGAGGTGAAACAAGTTTTTGCAATTTCCTAAAGGTTTAGTTTCATATTTTAGGGTGAAAATGATTATGTTCATGTGTAATGTAGATAAAAATGCCAGAGTAGAAGGAAAACCTGTGCCCCATCCGTACATCAGAGGCAAGTCCTATAGACCTCAAGGGAAGGAAAACAACCCTTTAGCCAAACAATGACTTTGAAGTAGATTTCAAAGTGGAGAGAAAAACTGGGAAACAATTCATACAAGATTTTGCTTCTGGGGAGAAATTCACATTTTCCAGGCTAGCAGAGAACATTTCAGCCAAACAATACTTGGCTTAGCACAACTGATAGGGCACATCTATTCCTTGTAAATATACACCCAGTTAGAGGGAAGAAAAGTCCTATAAGGACAAGCTACAGAGTTACACCATCCAATAGTTAAATCCTTGGGTAGGCTTAGTTTTCAAAGAGACTACAAACCAGAACAAAACTTTGCTTGGGTTTAGTTTGAAGGATGGGGATGGGGGAAATTTGGGTCTATCCTGATTTTATCTGAACATGTTTTTACACCCACTGAACCAAACCAGAGCATGACAAAGCTGTGATTACTTTGCTCCCCACAGAAGGTCAAGCATATTTAAATTAGAGACTGGTTTTCTTTATTCACTGTGAATTTTAAGATGCTGGCCGAGATTCTGGTATTGGAATTGAAGGAAGTGTGGCAGGAATTATAGTCTTTGACTGATATGGGCGTAATTTAGTGGGTGGTAAAAAGGTAGAGGCAAGACAAGCACACCTATTGAAATACTTTTTACAGAACATGGAAGGATACGTGGGAAATATCAGGAACCACAATTCCCTTTAAATTTCTAGTATAGTTTATGGCTAAATTGGGTGGGAAGGCATATTTTCTGAGCAACACATTTCTGACTGGTGAGAGAATCAGTCCCAGACCAGAGAGGAGGAAGTGAGGCAGATGGAGCCTGCTTCTTCTCAAGGAGAGCGCCTGCCGTTCTTGGGAACTGCACATGGGGCTCCAAGAACCTAACAAACACAGCTTCTGCTCTGAACAAGTACTGACCTTGAACCCCAGTTAATGGGACCAGAGGAGCTCAGCCAACAATACCCTGCCCACAAAGGGGACATCTACTTACATCCCACAACCTCTTAGAACATCCTCTGTGAACTCAGGTCCATGACACCCCTTTTGTTCATCTTTATCTCTCCACCATTGTCTGCAAGACTTTGAGCATAACATTGATTGCTGTTGCCCTAGGCTGTGTTCCTCTGCAGAGTCCCTGTCTGTAGCAATAACTTCTTGGGAAATTTGCATATTTAAAGGACTATGTAGACTTCCCTTCTTAGCTTGACAAAATAGGAAAATCCACAATTACTGAGCAGAATTCCATGGTGGTTCATATTAAGAAATGATGGTAAAAAGTGTCAACAGTAGACCTGCTGCCTGAGAAACTCACACTACAGGCAGAACAACATGAGTTTTGTGTAAAATAAGCCCCTGGCAAAATGACTCTGCTCTTTTAAAAAAGGTGTTGCCAAGTCTTTTGCCCATTCTGCTTGCAGCCCATACATTGAGTGTTCTGCCATAACTGGTAGCTGTAATTCACCAAAAAGGTTAACAGTGAACTTAGTTCACATCCTCCCTGTGTAGTGACTAAGAATCTTTGATCAGTAATCCATTTTAACTTCATATGATTATTCCAGAGGAAGAATAACTTGACGTGGTAGAATTCTTTACAATGTAATTTCAAATGTTTTCCGTTTTAGCTCTAACTTCTGTTGCTACAGGCTAGTTATTTATGGCAAATACACATCTAGCTCCTATTGTTTATGATAGTGGACCTGCATCTGAGCAGGCTCTGTGATGAGGCTGCCAACCCTTAAGTCTTGCTAAAGAACTCAGGTTGAGTGTATGGGATCAGCAGCGGAGAAGACTGACCATGGCTCCGTAAGCTGTTCAAGCACCTATAACTAGAGTGAGTTGTGACTGTTAAATATTAACTGGGGCAATAGCTCAAAAGAAATCTATCTCTACTTAAACTTGAGAGCTCATAAGACTAAATTGCATATAGAAATAATTATCATTGGTTGAGTGACTTCCACGTACCAGACAAAAATAAGACCTTTGCATGTATTATCACATTTATTTATTTATTTTTTAAAAGATTTATTTTTGTTTATTTATGCATACAATAACTGGGGTGTAGACCAGAGGTGTGGGAGGTGAGAGGATTCACCAGAGACAGAGTGGGGAATAGAAATGGCAGATCTACTGAAATATGCTGCTGAGGGGAGCAGCAGGTGCGACAGGAGAGGTCTACTGCGCCATGTGGGAAGCTCCCTGGCTGGGGATTGAACTCATGCCACAGTGGCTGGCGATAGCTTGATAGAGCTGAGACTTTAACCCCTGTGCCACCAGGGAGGCCCCTTTGTATTATCATATTTAAACATAAAATGCATGTTGTAATGATAACTGATACTTATTAAACCATCACCACATATACATATATATATATATATATATATATATATATATATATATATACAAATTATTTAACTTCATTGGATGTTGCTATTACTATTATACTTACTAGGAATCTGAGCTAAAGTCAGGGTGGGGAACATGAAATTAGTTGGCACATAGTCATAACTGAGATTGCCTTCTAAAGCTTGACCACAGAAACACCTTGCTGAACAGTAGTTGAACTGATCACCATCATTTCATCATTGAGGGACTGCAAGTAACTTGTGCAAGGTGAGGTGAGGAAATGTTAAAGAGCATGATGGGAACTTTGGTGTATCTCTCCCCAAGCTCTAGGCATGTTTTGCAAGGGCATCAATTGCCTTCCTGTTCTAGACAGTTTGGTTTATATATGTTCTTTAAGAATTTTCACATATAGCTTAAATGGTTTTAGAAATTGCAGAGCAGGGGAAAATGGGAGATCTTGCTACTGTGAATAGAACCTGAATTATGCAGGATTGAAACCAAGAAGGGCCAGTAAGTCATTTCATCCAAATCAGCTGAGAAGGCTCTCCCTGAAGGTGGGTTTGATTGTGGCAGAGCCACTAGAACATTCATTACCTTCTTTATCCTGTTCTGTATTTTCTAAATTTTCTACAATGAGCGAGCACTACTTTTAAAACAAATGGTCCCAGATTATACTAAATACCTTCTCACCTTAAACATTTCTGTTAAACTTACCTTCCTCTTCTCTATTCCAGTCTTCTCTCCAGAGTTAATCTCATTGAGAAGTTTGTATGAATTCTTCTAGACCTACACTGTCCCATAAGGAAGACACTACCCGCCCCATGGCTACTGAACATGTGAAATGTCCTCCTCCAAACTGAAATGTGCTTTTTAGCATAAAATACACATGAGATTTAAAGACGTTTCAAGAAAGAGTGAAAAATATCTTATATTTTTTATACTGATCACATGTTGAAATGGTATGTGGGATATATTGGATTTAATTAAATATAATATTAAATTAATTTCATCTTTCTTTTTACCTATTTAAATATAGCTACTGGAAAATGTGGCTCACATATTTCTATAGGACAGCACTGCTCAAGTGTCTGGATCTTTTTATTACTCTTACATGCATATACAAATAAAGAAATATAGATTTTTGGTGTTTTCTATAATAAATACATATTACCTTTATATTTGAATTAAAACCATTTTTCTTTAAAAAAGAAGTATAATCTTTAAGTCTATTGGGCATTAAATTAATTCCTTTCTTCCTCCCTTTTTTCCCCTTCCCCTACCCTCTCTTCAGCTCCCCCAGACTTCTTGATAACTTCCAAAGCATCAGAGTGAAAAAAGTAATAATTTTTCTTGGCCCCCAAAATGCTAGAGTGTGCACACCTAATATTTAGATCGATTCAATAGAGGTCCAGATTAACAAAAGGGGATCTATCTTCTTATAGGATAAAAGAAAGTGTTGGTCAATGGAGGGAAGCTTTGGTGTTCATGGGCCCTAAATAAGTGACTTAGGAAACAGCTGCATTTGCTAATATCTATCAGCAGTGATTTTTAAATAAGCAGACCCGAAATTTCTACTCTTATCGTCTCTTTCTGTCAGATTTTTTTCCGCATGAGTATACTTTTATGTTGGTTGACTAACTGCTTCTCAAATTGGTCAATATGACCTATAAATTGCTACCTCAGTTTCGCTACTGAATCCTGCTAACTGCTGAAAAAAAAATAGTGACATGTTAGGTATGTGGTCATTACTTTGCTAAGTTCTCTTTAGTTGAAAATAATAGTTCTCATATTATATAATTTATCTGGAAGATTTTATTTTGTCCAAGTAATATATGAAAATGTAATGAGTTCAGTGGATTCTACAAAAGAGATGACCTCAAGTGCCCTTTTCTCTTCCACTTAAAAATGGGCTGCATATACATAAACAATCAGCACAGACCAAATTGGTGTAAATGAACTGGGCACACATGTACACATGCGGCATTCTTGTGTTGGGATGGAAGGGCACTAACCACATGCTAGCAGGGTCATAGCACATAGAAAACCTCAGCGGCTCAGCTTACTTGGTCTCAGTGTAAACACTCCTTGCAGGCAGAGGTGAGAAAAGAACATTAGGTGTGAGCAGAGGTGTTGTGACAACTCAGTATTTTCATGCCTTTCAGACCTTCTTGGGGCTCTGTCCACATGTGTACATCTCTCTGGTTACAAGCAACTTGGTTAAAGATTGCAGTTGAAGGCTTATACCCCAGACAAGCTTCCCAATGGATAACTTAATTCTTGGGCTGGGGAACTCCAAAATTTTCTTCTAGCTGGTGATTCCATGTAACAAATCAAATTTTCCCTAAATAGATTTCATGGGGGCTCCATGCTGATAGGACACCTCATATTCCTTACCATCTCCTTCATCCAAGGAAGAATAAGGGGAAGAAAAAAACAAGCTAGACACAAAGACTAGGGTAATACAGGGATTTTCAACTTTTTTGAGGCATCATATTAGAATCTTTTGAAACTTTAAAGAAAATTCGCCCCTGACTAAGATTGACCTATCTGAGTAGATAGCATCTACTGTACCAGTCCTGCTCTGTCCTTCCAGGGTCTTGGCAGGTGTAGGTAAGTAGGGCCTTCTCTCCTTTCCCACACCCCTGTTGAAGAAGTTGCCAGAAGCTCTCAGGTAGTATCAGCAGGTAGGAAATGGGTGGAGTGAGGGCGTCTCCACCCATTAACAGCTGCTTAAGTAATAGGCAGGGGAGCTTTTCCACAGAGAAATTCAGGTTAGCCTATACTTTCAATCAGTTTCCACTACATGCTACCCAGTTGTGGAATGAAATTAAAAAGCTAAGAAAGAACCCGGATTGCCAGTCCTTTTATTTTTTCCCTACCTTGTGAAGAATAAAAAAATATGGTTGGACTTGGTGGTTTAAAAAGAATTATTAGGCAACTAAACGGAAGTGAAGGCAGCACACACCAAGAGAAGTCGTCTTCACAGAACATCATGGACTAGAGATTAAATATCAAGAATCATCGTTGTCCTAACGGTGATGTCTACACAGCCTCAGTAACTTGTTTATTCACCGCTGACCAAAAGATAAGCTTGACAGATTATCAGAATCTTTGGGGAAGGGTGGTGGGTGGAGTAGGGAAAGGAGTGAGGTTTTTTTTAAAATGACTTCATAATTTTTTTCCAAAAAAACCCAATATTATCACTTGAGGTTTTTTCCTTTGCCGTGGTCTGTTCTAGTGAATGTGAGGAGGAAGTTTTGCCAATATTCATTAACACTTTCCTTGTGAAAGCAATTCGACATTTACTTACGTTACTTTCATAACAGTAATTTACTATGGATTTACAAGTGGGTTCACAATTTTATACATATATATTTTCTTGAAAATATTTTTTTACATTTCCTTAACAGTAGGAAAACATAAATGATTACCTCTGTAAATGTGTTCCGATTGGCTTGCAAGCCAACTTTTACTACCTCAAAAGGGTTAACTACGATGGCTTCTGTCAGTCCTGATCCCAATCCAGCAATGGCAAATGTCTAAAAAAATTAAATCAATCAATACTTTAAAGCAATTTATTATGTGCACTGGGTTAAACATCCTACTCATTACACTATGCAGCTGAATGTTATGATGAGAATGGAGAAACTTGCATAAATGTACCATATACCATTACTAAACAGCTTTGGTTCTTGATTAGATGCTGACAATTCATGAAGAAGAAATTACAGAAGCCACAAACCACATCCTAACAATTCAAAATAAAATGTCAAAGCCCCATCAACAATGACTTTTTTCTTTTAATGAAAAGAAAGGTTGTTTTACTGATTTAAGGAGGATATGAAAACATCTGCACATGTAACAATTAAAAGAGAGTTTAGTTGTAAAAGGAGAGCTTCATTTTTAAACATCTTCTTAAATACATTTATTGAGCATATAAAAAATTCAAGGAGCAGAACCACAAATAAAACGTTTACAAAAAGCTAAATTTCAGGTAACCAAACAGTGTAGCTGAAAACCTTTCAATGGACAGCCATGTTCTTAGAGTTACTATTCTAGACAATTAATAAACAAAATATTATATTTTTTCACTTTCCCCCTATTTAAAAAAAATGAGTGACTGGCCTATCTCTTACATCTAAAAACTGAGTAATAATAGCTGAGATCAGAAACAGGTTATTTAGTTGAAAGATTCAACTAAAATCTAGAACATTTATCAAAAGATGACTGTATGTCAGACTTAATTTGTTAGCTATTAAGAATTTGTTCAATAGGAAAGAACAATTTTCTAAAATCTCCTCTAAGTGGAATGCGTAAGTCATATTTTTCTGAAAATACGTATCAAAAACACAGCCATCCAAACACACATACATACACACACACTCCCAGAAAAACAAAATGAATCAAAGCTGAAAAAAATTTTAGTGCAGATGCTCTAATTCCAGAAAAAAAAGGTAGTTTTATATATATCTAAGGGAATAAAGAAAACCGATGAAGAATAAAGAATATAAAGCTCTTATTAGGAGTCTCCAGTGTCTTCAAAGTAGGAGACTAAAGGAGAAAAGGGAGAAAGGAATGTTTATAACCTTGCAAGGGAAGACAAGGGGCTGCCTATCTGCAGGCTGTGTGGGCAGAGCTGCTGTGTACATAGCTGATGCACAGAACCAGGTGTGTGTGGAGGCGGAAACCTAGTCTGTATCCTATCTGTCAATCCAGAGCACTGGAGGGGCATCCATAAGAGAAAGGGGTACCTTTGCATAATTAACACAATGGCAACTTATGTGCTAGCTGCTGCTCTGCGTCTAAATCACCCACCCTTTTATATATTATGGTTTCTCATCTGTAAAATGGAGACTATAATATCTAATCTCCTCATCTCCAAAGATTATTGGGTAATAATGCATAATTAATGTAGGAAAGCCTTTATAAAGTGCTATACAAAATCCAATGTTTTTGTTGCACATGCAAATGGAGAGGAAGAATGGAATCATATACAGATTTTTAGGAGAGAGGGAACAGCTAATGATGTTTTCCCTTCATTATGACTTTAAACATGTTTGTATAGGGTTACAGTCCACTATTTTATTCATTTATCTCAAACTTCCATCATGGCAGCCAAAAGTGGAAAAAAAACTACTAGTTCCAATCTCTTCTGACTTAGAAAGCTAAAATCCAGATGTTCAGGTTTTTATTACTATATGCAATCTTCCAAGTAATTCACTTTTTTGTTCTGCTATAAAACTCAGCTACATGTGCTGTCAGAATCAGTGTTCAGCCGTCCCTTGTCAAAAGAATTGATCAGCTATCAGTAGATCATGTTACTTAGATTGTTCCAGAGACTGGCGGTGACTATGGGGTTTCCAGTCTCCTGGCTTTTCATGTGAGAGCACCAGGGGACATTTAATGGTTACTTAAGTGTCTAGCTGTATCGAAAAGAAACTGGGATAAATGAGTTCAAGGAAAGAGAAAAATGTATACAGTTTGTGTGCATTGGGTTATAGTAATTGGCCAGGCCAAGATGCTCTTCTGTTTCCATTCCCAGTAGTGGAAAGAACAGCAGTCTCTGGTCCTCTGGACACCATATTTTGTTGTCTCTTGCTAGGAAGTTTTAAATCTTTTTTTTAACCAAGACACTTTAAAAATTAAGAGTGACATCAAGGGAAGATATTGAAGAAATTTTTTTAAATCCTAACTAATTTTAGCAGTCATGTTACAATTTCCCCTTTGGTACAAGGTCACCTTGTTTAGGCAAGAGGTTTCTTTGCCATAAACATAAAACCAGATTGCTTAATAGGATCCTTCCTGGACAAGGAGCATGCACGATTTTTAAAATAACAGACACTTCTGCTTGGAGAGTCTATTTAGTAATGAGAATATTCCAAAATAACCTTTACAAGTAAAATGATTACAGAGCTGGAACTCAAAACACTGCCTCGCTGGTTGAGTTTTGGGGTACATTTCAGCTGGTAAACTGGGAGATTTTCCTAGAGGCTGGAATTGAAGGACCAGTGCAGATTTCGTTGTTTTGTTTTGTAGATTTAAAGGGATTTAGTGTATTTGTTATCTCAGGGTTCTCATTGCACATGTATTTGTAGGACCCATTTGGTCCTTATAATTTAATTTGTTTTGTGAAGAATGGCAAAGTCACCCAGAAGGAAAGAAGTGGCATCAGGGAATCTTTAAATCACCAAGTGATTTTCAGGTAATGCTTGATCTGTGTCATTGTAAGATCACTATCCTTCCTGATCACAAAAGGCCCTTCAGTCTTGTCTGACCACTGAAGGAATATATTTATGAGAGCTGTGAAAAGCAGGAAAAGTGACCAGTTATAAAATAATCTCAGGCATATTGACTTTTTCATAAGTAGATCTGAGAGCGTGTCTGTAAACACACGCATGTTTTGGCTTTAAAAGAGTCTTTGACAAATGCATTCTTTATTTTATATTCTTGACCATATCTCATGTGGATCTTTCCACACATATCATTATTATCATAAATTCATCACTGGGAGCTATAAAATAGTCAAATTGTGAGTTATTAGGAAGATGGCTTTCAACAAGTAGCTGAACATTGAATAACTTGAATTCATATTTTAGTAACTGGGGTTGGAGAATCAAAAGGGTTTTTGTTTCCAGATTTCGCTTTATGAAATAGCACACACACTTTAAGTATAATAAATACTCTCACTTACCAACGCTGGTGACAGTGACACATATCCTAGCAATTTCTTGTACTGCTCAAAGGTGAAAAACTGTGAAACAAAACCAAACCCAGAGATTTATAATAATTTCCTAAAGCAAACCCTTTAATTGACTCAAATTTCTTTAGTAAATCATTATATTAACCAGCATTTTAAAAAATGATAAACCATCCAATACAGCTTTTTAATCCAGTTTTGGGTAGTTGCTATTGGATTCTATTTTAACATTCACATTTTCAAATGAAACTATAATAACCTACAGAAGAGTTGATGGAATCCTTTATAGCAGTAAATGAACCATACAGCTTCCATTTACCATGACCATTTTCAGTTTCCCCAGACATCAATAGACTTCTTTTTATGGCAGCAATTCAAAATTATAAGCACAGAGACCTGAAATCTTTGGTCTCCTATGTTTTCTCTATAACTGCTTTCACGGTAAATACCCAATTTTTCTAACTTACTTGTAAAACATAGCCACTTCTCAGTTTTAATTTGCATTTATATGGTTGCATAACTCTATTGTACCATAGAAGTTCTAAACATATGACGATGAGCATGTTGTGATAAGGACCAAAGGAGGCCACCTACATCCCCAGCCTTAAAACCAGATTGACCTCAACTTGAATGAAGAAAGAAAGTTGTTTATTCCTTCTTAAGATCCGAAGATGATAGTTTTGTTGATTCCTTTAGTAGATGATACTTAATATAATCTTCTTTGCAAGTAGAATGCAACCTAGTCACTTTCTTCACATAATATGCCCCAAATACATTTTTCTTCCTCTCTTCTTATATTCTACATTGTTTGAATATGATGTTTTTATTCTTCGGTACTGTGTTAGACAGCTGCTAACATCACTGTGGAAACATACTCTTTTCTTAGGCCCTGCTAGAATCTGATTTTCAAGACTCCAAGTGGCATAAGTATTTGATGGTCCCAAATGTCTTCTATTCATTACTTTATAATTCAAGAAAATGGGACAAGAATAAATTATAAATCTGGAGACCAGATAATACTTTTATTAGAAAGAGACAGTTTTGTGTAAATATGGCGCTAATGAATTTTTGGGCGACCCAAGGGTCATTACATGACCAGATTAATTTTGATTCACTCACAGACCCAGAATAACTTTTGTACCATAGTTCTTTAGATCAAATATGGATGTATATTTTTTGAGGGCAGGAGCCCATTTATTCACTCATTCAACAAGTATCTATTGGCTGCCTCTTTTGTTCTAGGCACTGGGGATGCAGAAGTAAGCAAAGAGAAACTCCTGCCTTCTTGGTCTAAGGTCCTAGTGGATGATAATAACCCTGAAAGCACTCTGGTGTTAATAATAATACCACCAGGGCCCCCACTGTTTTGATGAGATATGTACTAGAAGCCATTAACCATGGTTTAAAAAAAGGATATAGTCCCAAGCTTTACACATCATTTATTTCTTTTCTTCCTTTTTATGGTCATCACCATTCTTATTCTTTGATAGTCATCTTCCTGGGATTGCAAGGGAAGCAGCCCTGGATCTGAATCCTTGCTTTGCTACTTAGCTGTGAAAGTATGGACAAGTTACCTAACTTTTTTAATACTCAAAACCACAAAACTTACCTTTAAGGGTAGTCCTTAGTACAAGAATTTAAGGAAGATTTACTGAGATGCCTGACACATAGGAGACTTTCAGAAAAGCCTAGTTTCGATTTACATTCCCTTTCTATGCTGTGGGTTACCAAAGGAACCAGAGATGCTCAGTTTCAGGTATCACTCATGACAGCCTGTTGTGGTGCAGGAAACATACCAAGGCCTTCGCATGTGCTGCTGGAGCTAATCCACCCAGCATCACCAGGTGACAAGTACAAAGTGTCACCACAATGCCCATTTTATGGATCTGTGTCCTGTAGTGAGTGGAAGGACTAAGATTCCCCCTAAGTCCTCCATAGACTATGCATGCTTTTAACTCCTTGCTGAATCATAATTGTCAGTGGTTTGAAAAGAGATTCTCCTCCTTAGAGTTTTCTTGCTGCTGAGGTATTCTTGCTTTCTCTGAGCCTGGAAGCCCAGTATTCCTCAAGGCAGACTTCGAACTCTGTTTTACCACAACCTACATAAAAAATATTTATCCAATGCATGGGCATGAATACTTGCAGTGCACATTTGTGTTTATAACTGAAACCAAACATTGCTATAAAACAATATTTATCCCCTTACTATGTGTAATGTGCCCAGCTTCTATTCTATTTCATTAACAAAATCTCTGGTCAATACTCACTACATTAATGACCCACTAAATTGATTTCATGACTCATGGGTCATGGCCCACATTTTGGAAATACTGTTATAAAAGTTGCTCATTGGGTCTGGGAGATGATGAATCTCCAAAAGCCCTTGCTATCTTGTAAGCTTCCAATGTGTGGATGTCCTCCTTCCTCCCTTCCTTCCTTCCTCCCTCCCTCCCTCCCTCCCTCCCTCCCTTCCTTCCTTCCTTCCTTCCTACCTTCCTTCCTTCATTCCTCCCTCCCTCCCTCCCTCCCTCCCTTCAAACAGAAATCTCAAGGGAGAAGTCTGGGGACCTGGACTTGGCAGGTCACTCTACCAATTTTGACAGGGAATCCCAAGTCTACACCTTGGGAGTTACTGTAAGTTTTTCATCTTGTTTTTTCCATTTTCTTTTTATAAACTTATTTATTTATTTTCTTACATTGTTGTTCATTTTTGTTCACTTTGTACAATATTTGATTTCTCTCTCCAGTTCCCCTACACTCAGGTGTTCTCCTAGCACCACAGCACTCATGATGCATCAGCACAGTCCCTTGTGCTCTTCCCTTCCCTGTTTTGACACCCCGCCCCCGCCCCCAATGCCTCAGATCTATGGTCATTTTGCAAGTTTTGTCTTTCTCCTGACATTTTGTTCATTTTCTCTATATTCCTCCTATAGGTGAAATCATTGCTGTTTCTCTTTCCTTCTGACTTATTTCACTTAGCATAAACCGTAGGGTTTTCATCGTCTAGTTTCGCACATGTTTACAACTATAGCATCTACAAACTGTTAAAAAACAAATGAATGTGAGCTAATTGGTGCTCCTCAGCAGTTTTATGAGTAGCTTTTGGTGAAGGACTAGAATGAAGTGACTTAGGTTTCTGGGAATAACAAAGATCACAGTGATTAACCGTTGGTGTAGTGACTTCAAAAGTAATGAATAATACATTAACACAGTCTAATAATCAAACAATGCCTGAAACTGAAAACAAGTAGTTTTCATTTCACCTTGCAATTAAAATTCAATTTACTGAATATAAAACAGTATTTCAAGAAAGGAAACACTAAAATTATCATTACAGTTTGAAATCAGTATTTACTAAAAATCTTCATTCATTCAACAAATATTAAACTGGATGCCATGTTCAAAGCTTAGAAGACATTATACTAGAGGGATATTCTTAAAACTAGCAGATTGGCTATTGTTTTAATTCCTCTTTGTATAATACTACTCCTTAATCGTCTTCATGGAATATTTTAGTTAACTTCTCACTGACAACATTAGTTAATTTATAGATGTGATAAAAGTACTCTATTGTGTAGGATATGAGGTTACAATCTAAGGGAGAGGTTAGGAGGGTCAACATGTAATAAAGTTACCAGCGTCATGCAAATGTGTGAATACAGTTTTGAAATTGAATCTAAACCTTGGAGTCCAAATTATTTATGTTATGTATAACCTATGTATTGGAATCTAGAAATCAGTAGTCTGACTAGATTTATCCCAGGGAGAGTGGCTGTCGCTGGAGGACTGGTCACACAGGCCCCTGCCGTGGCTGGGTAGGGGGGTTGGCACAGTATGCTGGGGTGATCCAGCCCTCCAGACAGCACTAAACTTCATCCATGCTCCCTAAACAATCTGATGACTAAACTGCCTTCCAAGATATTATTCTGGAATGCAGTTCTATTACATAGAAACAGCTTGATTGACTTGGGTTTTGTGTTTAAGAAATGGGATTTGAGCAGTGCTCAGACTAGGGCTAATTATTTCCCACAATGGCGGCAAATCCCTTCTGACTCCTCCCTTCAATGCCCTGTGGATGTCAAAGCCTTCTAGTTTGGCTGGTGGAAACAGGCACTATTCCCAAACCCGGGTAACTGCCAAACTACCGTTCCCTCTAATCCTTTGGACAACTCCTTTCCGGGTCTTGCTAATTTCCTCATAGGCATGAACGGTCAATTCCTAGCTCAGTGCTTGAGGTGTACCTCTGCAGGTCTTAGGAGTTATCTCTCTGCGCAGCTCTCTCTCCTCTAGCATTCTGTCCCAGGAACTCTAACTGCCTTGTTCTCCCCAGCCTCTTAACTTCTTTCCAACCAAGGAAGTCCTCCTGACTGACCCTGAGCCTGGAAATCACGTAAGGGAGTAAACATGAGCTGGGGCGATCCATTTGTTCTCCATCACTCGGGCACTACTATCCTTCCTTGTCCAATGGCTTGAAAATGGTGGTTTCATATATTTTACTCATTTCATTTTCTGTCATTCAGGAGAATAAATCTGATCCCTGTTAACTTGTCTTGACTTTCTAGAAATTCTATGTAGTAGATATGGAAATTTTGGGGGAAAGGACAGAAACAGCTCCTGTAACAAATTAAATTAAAAATTAAAATGTGTTACATTAATAGATTTTCTGCTACTCTATATGTCTCACATACCTATCTCATATAAACTCTTTATATACTATGTAGAGCTAGCGATAGGTGTGGGGATACAGTGGTGAACCAAAACCTTTCACAATTTATAATCTGTCATGAGTTGGGCTAGCTCTAGGCAGTCCTTGAGGGTCTCACCTTGGAAAAATGGTGTTTCTGGACCTATGAAGCTCAAGGCAAGATCCTGGGACCTGGAAAATGGCGCCTCCCGTCTCTGAGGGACTAGTGGGCTTCTTTCTTTATTTTCTTCATTTTCTTTACTTACCACAACATTAATTCGGCCTTACTTTATGAAGAGGGAAGTTTCATTTTTTTTTAACATGAAGGGGTCTTATTATTTTAATGATTATTTTAATGACTCTCATTTCAAAGAATAAAAAGTATAGAAAAAATTTAGCATCATCTGTTTTTGATTATATATAGCTAATGATTGTAACTGAAGTAGTGTCCGCACCGAGGAAGATACACTATAAATATCTATATAGAATATTCAGATCAATTATATGTATATTATGTATGTGTTTGTGTACCTGTATATATTTTCTGATTTTTTTTCTGAAATAAGCTTTGATAACATACAATGAAACAGTTTATGATGTATGAAATCATTACAATCAGATGATTATTTTTCCTCACAAATCCTAAAATAAATAACCCTAAGAAGAATGTTTTTGAAAATTGTGTTGAAAAACTAGTGCTATCCATCTGGCAAAGATACACTCAACTCCAAGTTATACTTAAAAAGCCAACGTACTTACCATATGTCTCAATAATTTTAAGGTAAAATCTACTTGAAACAAGATGTGTGGGACACATACACCATATCCAGTTGCCCAAAAGTTCATCTGTTAACCATTGTTCTGGCAGGGAGTGTTGCTTTTTTTTGAAAAGGGAGTCTAACTCAGTTTTGTAAAGCTCAACTTTTTTTTTTCTTCTGTAAAAGACTGTTCAACACTGATAAACCTTAATCCTCTTAAAGTTTAACTTGTCTCCAATATAAAGTATTAAGGAAAAATATTTCAGGAAAAAGTTTAATTGTAATTTACTTTATTTATATATGCAAAACACTGAACAAATGAATATATTATTCTATGGAGACAAAGTGACTTTCCTTTTGAACAGGAACTCTGCTCTGTTTGTTTACTTGGGCAATCTTTTATCAAGTGAAGCCATTTCATAATTCAATTCAGCCCTCTTGTGTACTTTGGTGAACTTTTTCCAGATTCTCTACTGCGATTCAGATTCATATAATGAAATTTGTATTGAAGTACTAACATAAAATCACAAAAACTATGGCAACAAAGAAGATGCATTTATAGAGAAAGTATGTTTTAAAGCTTTGCTTTCTGAATTCTAGACCCAAATTAAATCCGATTACATTACTGTTTTGACATAATGTGAAAGCGTGGTGTCTGTGTATATATGTTGGTTATTTTATCATAATTTTTTTTAACTCAGTCACTCCCTTCATTTACTGAGTAAAAGCATATAAGCTACCCCTTCTTAGCTTTCAGAAATATTGGGATACAAATTGAGTAATGCATGTCAAAAAAAACTTTATGCCATTATTGGAAAGGAAGTCTTCCAGTCCAAGTTTATGTTAGCCTTATTGTGGAAAGACAAAGCCATATATGGTTGATGTCAGCGGGGTGGGGGTGGGCGATGCCAGGCAAAGTCACTGTGTTCAGAGTTTTGTCTGAGAGCATATAGAAAAGTGATCTGATTTAGTTCTTTCTCCCCTGGAGGTCTTGCCAGATCTCCGAGTTCCTATCCACTTACTGAACCAGCAAGTGGTACATCATCCTCCACATTTATGTGGTTAAAGAGATGAAAATTAGGGTAGTGGAAGCAATAATTTTGTGAAAACCAGAATAGAGAATTTTAACAGAAAAGATGAGGGTGAAGTTAGCATGCCAAATAAATGTGTTATATGAGAATCATATACAAAAAAATACAGTGGACTAGTTTGCTCTGGTCTTATAATGGCAGTGATTTAGGGAAAAAGGTTTTCTACCCTTCCTCTCTCTTCTCTTCTCCTTCTCTCTTTCTTTAATAATTATTGCTCCAAAGGAAAATTTATGAATTGCCTTGAGAAAAAGTCCAATAATTTTGTGAAAACCACATTGATGCCATGGTTTGTTTATGTGAATTTCATTTACCACTATACTTTTTTTGTATAGTTTTCCCATTAGAAGGGAGTGCCTTTATCTAAAATGAAAAGCGGCAAACCACTATTGGAGTGATTAAACATGTCTATAATTAAAATTATACTACATTTTTTGCACTAGAATTATGAGTGTCTATGGTTAATTCACATTAATCTCCCATCGTTTGTTGTGGAATGTTTTAATGATACAGCTGTTGCTATTGTCTATTTTTACTTGGTGGGAATGCTTACCTTTACTGCCCTTTTTGGTGTTTCAGCCAAGATGGGTGGCAGGATTCCCTTGTAAAAACCAAACAACCTATTGAAGAAATAAAATATTCCACATATGTAAAGGGGCTAGGGGAGAAGGTAATTCTGCCTTTGTTGATGAATAAAGCAATAAATCTTAAAGTACTCCCAATTATTCAATGTAGTATACCAATTCTGAAGACCTCCTCTGTTTTTATTCTAAAGAGCAGAGTATGAATTCCATGTTTATTGGCATCATCATGTTCAGAAGAAGAAATGCTACTGTGACTAGAATCCCTTAGCAAGTTGCTAAACAACCTGACTTGCAATTTAAAGATGAAGTTGACCCCTTCTGCCTCACTAAGGAATGTTGACTTTATTTCCTCGCTTGCATGGTAGGTAGTGTCAAGCTGTCTATAATCTTGCAGTTCTTCCCTCATGATAACCAAATTAAGATAGGGTTATTCCTTAACCCACTAGACTGAAAACTCTCTGAGGCTAACCCCATGATGAAATACTGAATTTTAGGGAATTAACACACTGTATGGCTATGAAACTTGGGCTCTCAGTATTGTACTTAATTAGGCATAATTTTTTAACTTTTAAAATTTCCTTGACCGAGGAAGGTCAGGGAGGGCTGATTACAGAGACATATGGTGCTGACAGAAGAAATGTCAAAATCCCTTGATGACATGTCATTTCACAGAACCTGAGTCAGCTTTTGTTGCCGTGTTGAGGGACTCATTTTCACATGTTCAGATACTTTTCAAAACAAATAAACAAACAAAGAATGAACTCTTATGGTAAGCCTTTTAAAAAGTAAAAATCAGTAATTTCTTATTAGATTTTAACATTAAAAATGTCTGCTCTGGAATGTGTGTGTGTATATATATATATATATATGTAGTACATAATAGTCTGTTATTTTCTAAGGTAATCAATTTTCCTGGTGAACACATAAGAGGTTACAGATAAGAGCAGGATTTAATGTGTTCCTATTTTAGGAAGCTCATTTAACATAAGGCTGGAGCTTCTCTGACCCTTAGAGTTTCACTACAATTTCCTTAAATTGGGTTCTGCTTCTATCTGTGCTTTTGTAACAAGAAAATTAAGAGTCTATTTGCACTAAGCCACTGTGCCACCCAACTCAACACGGTGATTTCTTGCTTTTTGATTTCTTGGCGTACATAGCAGCCCTCAGTGAGGGGAGCAAAGGGTTTGTCTTACAGCTTCTAAACTGGCAACCCCTTGAGGGTTGGGTGTGTGTTAGGGTACTTGAGAGAGAGAGAGATACCAGGACACAAATATTTATTAAGCATATGGATTTCATGAAGAGAAAAAAAAGAATCAAGTGATTCCCTGATAGGGGTTTCTCTGCCAACTATTTTTGACTTAATATATAACTGCTAGCATTATGAATAGGAAGAAAAGCAGACATGTGATTTGAAGGATGAGATTCATGAATTCCCCAACCCCATACCTCCTTCTATTCCAATATCAACTGCTGATACCGAAAATTCTCACATCAGCACTTTTTCCTTTAGAGACTTTTAAAACTTAAATACCACAACTTTATATAATTTAAATTTCATTATAAATGATTTTGAAAAATAATTTTCACCCTGAGAGTGACTAAGCATAGATTGGGTCTTCCCAAAAGATTAATGTGATTTTCCTGACTATAAGTTCTATATAATGAAAGATGTTATTAGTTCTGCTCTTTCTGTGCTGATCTTTCCCCATCTGGAAGATTATGCTGAGTTGTTGGGGGGAGGGAGATTAAGAAGAATATTTAAGTAAGCAAAGATTTTAGAGCAGAGTGTTCCGTTAAATAGAGATATTTGAAATTCCATACAACAGAGAATAGTTAAAGAAAGAACAACTGCTTGGCCTGGAGAAGAAAGATCAGAAAAGAGAGATCTGACAAACATGCAGAGCTCTTGAAAGGCAGACCTTTAGGAAAGAGATCAGACTTTTCCGTTTCCATATGGTAGAACTAGGAACAACAGATAGAGGCAACAACGAAAGACACATTTTTGGCTCAGTAGAGTCTTAATACAAGCAAATACTTTACTAGTCAGAACTATCTAGAGCTAGTATGGGCTTTTCTGGAGAGAGGCAGGTTTCCCTGTGTGCTATGTGATCAGCAGTCTGGAAGACCTCTCGCCATGTGCCTTCTGGAGAGGTAGGATGTGCCCAGCAATGAATGGACTTGATGGCTCTTGAGGTTGGTCTACTCTAACCCTCGGGATTTGTTATTCTAAGAGAAAGCACTTTTCTGAAAATACCAACTGTTTTACGTCAAACTTTGCCTAAAGTAGCTCACTGCTTTTCTGGATGAGGACAGAAGTCTTATAAATAACACAGAAGGTCTTCATTTCAAACATGATGGGAGAAAATATAAAAAAGAGGTGTAAGGCAGGAGGGGAGAGAGGCAGCTGGGGGAAACCATAAGGGTTTAATCTGAAAAGAGCTGGGAGGTCCAGAGACCTCTGCTTCATGTTGGCAATGCTTCCTTGAAGTGCCCTCCTTCCCTCCTCTCTGATGCTTCCTTTCACATGCAGTCATCTTACCCCTACCCCATACCCTACAGCCATTGCACTATCTTGAAATTTCTAACAGTGAATGAACAGTTTCAAAGGGAAATTCTCAAAGACCAAATGTAGCCCTTGCTGGCCAATGGGAAACGAGGACTATCAACTTAGCATTATGTTCATGGTGTCTTCCTGCAATAGTGTATATCTATGGCATGGTCAGGCTACCACCTCTCCTGCTGAGAACTGCCCACTTTTTAAAATCCACTGGAGCCAACATATTAGTACAGTATGCTATTGCCTGCTGGTAGTAATGGCTTGAGCATCTCACCACGTAATATTCTGTCACTACCCCAGTTCTTCTCATCCAAATAAGACATAGCAGAGTTTTTCACCAAGATTTTGGAATTGGAACTAGAAAGGTCCATCTTTTTCTTTGTGGTTGAAATTCTAAGATATATAGCTAGGATATCAATGGCATCATGTTTGCTGTCTTTGGAGAAAGTTAACCTACAGTGATAAAAATGAAGGAAGCCACCGTGCAGGGACACACAGCAGCAAGACTAAGAGAAGTTCTAGTGCTGTAAGTGTGACTTCGCTGCCAGCATTTCTTTAAACCTTGTTGTAATATTGAATATTGGCATCACCCTTTGCTTTTGATTGATATACCCAGTAACATAATTTCCCTTTTTTTACTTATATCTTTTGGAGTTTGGCTTATTACTTATACCACAAAGTCCTGGATTCAGAAAGCAAGCATTATGGCTCCGATATCCAAATGGTTTTTGCAGGACCCCCCCCCCCATTCCATACCCTTTCCCATGAAGAACCTCTTGGCAGGTAAGATGGACCCTTGGGCCAATCAGAAGAGTCACACCCAAAATGCAGGCAAGAGAATGTGGGCAAGCACTCAAGGAGATGAGCTATTTTTCTCATTTGATGAGATAATGACTAAAAGCTTTCCTAATATAAAATGTGATATACAGATTTTATTTTTTATTTTTTAAAGATTTATTTATTTATGCATACAAGCTGGGGTGTAGGCCCAGAGGTGTGCGGAGGCTGAGAGGACTCACCAGAGACAGAGAGGGGAGCAGAACAGGCAGATCCACTGAAATACACTGCTGAGGGGAGCAGCGGGCGAGGCAGGAGAGGTCTGCTGCGCCATGTGGGTATCGAACATGGCCGGGTATCAAACTCATGCTGCAGTGGCTGTGGATAACTTCATAGTGCTGAGATTTAACCCCTTGTGCCACCAGGGAGGCCCCGAGACACAGATTTTAAACACGAATAGTAATTGTAATGTTTTATAAAGGAGTTACATTCTTTCCCACCCAAGAACTGATGTTTATATTCTTATGCACTGTTCATTCTGCCAATTTTTTTCTGCCCTCCTAGTTTCAGCTTGAAATACAGATAATATTGTTTACCAAGACAATAACTAGCGATGTTTAGAGATCTGTGACACCATATCTACATGCGCATTGTGCTTCCTTCTCAGGAAGCAGACTGGCATATTTGGTCTATCCCCTGGGTGAAAAGAAAGTGAGGTCCTAACATTGATGTAGCATTAATAGCAGTTTCCCCTGAAAACCCACAAAGCCACTACCCTGATTTTAAGTTTTGACTCATGTCAACCAACTGGAGGAATCTTGCGAAGAAGCACAAGTTCCTATGCTAGGCCCCCCATAAACCTGTAGTGTGAGTTACATGGCAGCTCTCGTATTTCGTTTCTTAAGGTAGGTTGTTAGTTCCAAACTGGTGAATTTGATTTTTAACTGTACCAGGTAGGAAAATGTTAACCTGGGAACCTGTGCAATTTTGCTAATACTGTTATAAATGAAAATCACCAAAATATGTACTAGCTACTCTGTCATGGCAGATGTACATTTTTCAATCTTCATCAACTCTCACAACAGACCTTTGAAGGAAGCATAATTATTACCTCCATTTTGTGCCTACTGCCTCACTGCCAAAAAGGCTTCTGTAATTCAAATCAAATTCCATTGATCTCACAGTCCATGTCCTTGACCACTGACTTGTACAGTACTGGGGTCTTTTCTTAGAATTAAACTATTTTTTGAAATATTTTGAAAAGATAAATTATTTCTGCAAAAATATCATATCACTTCTTATTTTAGGAGGAAGCAGAAGAGATAGTTAAAAAGTAGATTTCTAACCCCATTTTCATTCAATCCCATTTTAAAGTAACCTGATAGCTCAGGATTGAAATGACAAGATCAGTTTTTGGTGAAAGCTTTTGGGTCATTGATTATTTTCTAATTGTGTGAGGAGGAAAATATGTAGGCCCCAGAATAAATTACATTTTCCCCTAGGTAAACTTTTGCCCATAAGAATTACCAGAGTAATTCTTTCAGTGTGGGAGAAAGACAATGCATATTTAGTAACATGATATAACATTTAAAATATTTAAATACGAAAATGAAAACTGTTAATATCTAAAAAGTCAGTGGGGAACATCTGTTGATGCAAAAGATACCCCCCTCTCTCCTCCTTGTTCCTTGGGGTGCAGATATTTCCCATGCCCTGTTTTCAGGAAACAAAGCCCTTCTCCAGTCCAGATGGTGAAGTAGAATTATTCAAGCCAATCATGGAGGTCCCATTCCCTTGCTAGTGAGTCAATTAAGCTTGGACAGCTGACCCAAACCTTGCCCAGGGACCAGCAGGGGTGGATGTAATGCTGGAGGTTGTGGATTTCTAGCTTAGGAAAAAGAGCACAGGAGGAAAGTCCCTTTTTTTGCTAAATGTTGTCCAAGCTGCACAAGATGCCTGTGTGGCAGCCGCGTGAGCCAGCACTGCCCACTAGCTGAGGACGGCCAGTGGGAAGAGCAAAGCTCACGGACCTCAGTGACACTGTTGAGTTGTTGAGTAATTAACCAACCCTGACATCCTACCCCCAGATTTCTGGTTATGTGAAATTAAAAAATGAACCTGTATTATTCAAAATGCTTTCAATTATGTCTTCTGTTAACCTACAGATAAAAGCATTCTGATTCCAACAGTTTTTAACTCTTCCATTTCTGGAAAAGCCTTAAATCATAATTCTTAAATCACAATAATTTTGAAGATCATTGTTAGAGGTTAAGCAGTGTTTCAAAGGAGACTATGAGAATCATCTATAAAAATGGTCTTTGGTAGTTTCTTTCAGGAGCTTATCACACACGAAAACCCCACCCCATCAGTATGATTATCTGAGCTCCAAACCACAGCTGGAACACGAAGAAGCTCATAAATAAATAAATATGTGGATGAGGTACCAGCTCTCCAAAGCTATTAGATGAGAACGGTCCATATACTAATGAGTTATTGTTCACAAACATAAGTAGACACAGAACACTACAATATTGGGTCACATTTGTTTCTAATTGTATAATCAAAACAGGCCTTGTATTACTTATGTACATCTATAAAATGAAGATCAAAACTACATTGCACGTGTTCTTCTCAAAGACACAGCTCACACATAGCTTATTGGAAATACAGATGTGTGCCAAACCCTACAAAACAATTTTACCCCTCATTTCCCCCCACCCACATTTTGAAAGTGTGAAGCTATTTAACATATTAGGTGACTCTAAGGTCACAGACCAGCCCATGAAAAGATGCTGATTGTATGAAGCAAGGAAACGTGGAATTTTCTGTATGCTCCAGCTTGTGTCCTGCCTTGGTGGCTCATTTGCAGCAAGCCAAACCCTAGAAGAAGTCTTCCTGCTGTCTCTGGTTACTGGGGTCCAATTTTAGGTTACCCTGTTTAAGGTCCAAACTTTAGCCATCCAAAGAAAAAAGAGGAATCCTTAATTAAACATCTTTTACCTGATACAAGCTTTAGCCCACTTGACATCTGGATAGCTTAAAAAAAAGTTACTTGTTTTAAGTCAGCTACTGAACTCTAAAGATAGGTAAATAATGGGTAGGCAGATGAGAGGCTGTCTTAGGTAAAAAAGCCAAAAAGGAGTGGAAAAATCATGTTCTATCTGCTCCTCCCTTTTCCTCTCTGAGTCACTCCCATGTTATTTTTTGGTCATTTTTATGATTAAGTGTGCAAACGTGTTTGCTTGGAAATTGTCTGTGCCATGGAACTGGACTGCTCTTACAGGCTGGCTGGGAAATTTCTGAAGTTGCTAGGGTAGTAAGCAGGGTAGTTGTGTTAGGAGCAAGAACATGAAATCTTTTCTTTTTTGCAACTCCCAAGGAGAAAGCAAACAGTGTAGCTGCTTCACCACTGACCTTTAGAGGGACTCAACCCTGTTGTCTATCAGAAGGTTATCACAAAACTCACCTGGTAACAGAAAATCAAGACAAGGAAACCGAGACCAAAATATCTTCCCAAGCAAGAGAGGAAAAGGTCAATGCACAAATCTGCTGGCCTTGGAAATGGAGGCTTTCCCTGGTTGTCGGCGATGAGGTGCTTAGGGGCCCAGACTGCTGAGATTCATACCCTGGGTCCAGCAACCATCCCACAGAACACCAGGACCGAGACACACATTGTCTGAGCTGAAAAAACCAATTATAGAAATGATTTCCCTGTCAAGATGCTATTTCAAAGCCACCTGCAGCACACACACATGCTGCATGAGAAGGATGCTTTCACCTGGATCCCACTGCTTTGCCAAAAACCTGGCATTCAGCAAGCGTTCATAGCAGTAATAATACTCACCGGTGAAGCATGAAATAGGAGCGACAGGGAAAGTGACACCAGATCCCCAGTTGGGGAAATTGGAAAGCATTAACATGTCTGTGTACCTAAGAGAGCACAATTACTACATTTTATTTTGTTTCAATAGTCAGGACCTAAATGAACATCACCATTCAGTTCTGTTCTGGGCAAGGATCCAAGCTCATCTTTGGTACAGTTGATTCTGAAGGCTCACAGTCAATCATATCTTCCCAATTTGTTCTTTCAGGCTTCAGGCATCCTCCTGATTTCCATTTCTTGTTTGGAAGCCTTGAGTCATCTGTTCTGGCAACATGACCAACCTAAATCAGTCATTTTCTCCAAATTATATTGAAATAGGGATCTTGCTAGTTTGTTGTTTTCTTCCTCCTTTCTTTCACATAATTTTCCCTTTAAGCATCTCCTAATACAAAGCTGATTGAAGGTATACAATATCCCCTTTATTCTGCTGTTGTCAAATCCAAGTTTCTTACCCACATGCTGGAGCACTATAATTAAAACAATGAGGGCTCACTCAACCCTGGGTTAGGAGTGCTTGGCTTCCATTACTTCAGCTTGATGGGCTGGGGGTCCCAGAGCAGAATTCTGGCCCTGACACTACACCTTTAGGGCATTATTCTGACATCATTTACACTCCACAAATCTCAGTGGGTCATAGAATCCAAATGTAAGAGTGGAGTTTCATGTCTCCGTTATTTGAATTACGTAGAATGTGAAGTTCACAAAATTGTATGCATCCTGGGGCCATCTTGTTTTTTTTCACTGATCAGTCATTTCTGAGGCCACTTTCATTTAGGCAAAAGAGACAGGAAAAACTAGGTATTCTTGCGAGGAGAAAAAACAAACAAACAAAACACAGCTCAAAAAAGTAAGTGTCACAGATTCTTCTCTTGAAAACAGCAAGTGATCTTCGGAAAGTGCAACATAATGAAAGTTTTAGCTAATATCCTAGCATAAAACTAAAAAAAAGTTTTCCGTGCTTCAACTCCTATCAGGTCCTCAGGCACAAAAATATAGTTATTTTTCATTACAGTGAATTAATTGAATTAAGTTTCTGCATATGGTCCTTGGATGCATTTGTTACCCCAAACCATACCACTTTCATTATATGCTCTATGGAGGAATTCTTTAAAGTTTTCCTGAACCCGCGTTTTTTTTTAACTGAACTTTCAGTATGATTTTACCACGACAAACTTTGTTGATATGTCTAAAATAAACTACAACTCTGATTTTCTAACATACAAGAGAATTCGTTTAGCTGTCAGTATCATTTAGGAGGTAGGTCCATGGCTCCATTCCCTGGAAAGTTGGCAGGGCACTCAATGCACTAAACATGTTGCATGGCTCAGCCCAAGGAAGGCATTAGCATGATATGAGAACCAGAACCCTGATGGAAAATGCTAAGGAGAGAAAACACAAAAGAGATATCTGAGAAGCAACTAAAATGGTAAATTATATGGGTAAAATGGGGTGTTAATACTCCATTCTCTAAGTGACGAGACTTATGTAGAGCGGGTAAGTGTATTCGTTTTCATTGATAGCAGATTACCTTGCTTCTAATGATAAACACATTTCCACTAGGAAAGAACTTTGCCATGGTCTTTCACTCATGTGAACAGCAACTATGAGGAAAAGGACTACAACAAAACAAAACAAAAAACCCCAAAACTTCATTACTTTATTTCTTGAACTGGGACTAAAATCGGGAAAAAGGAGCCAATCCTGGAGTCAAAGTGTCCTTTCCTAGCTCTTTGCTGAACAATCCCACCGTGGAAATTCCTTGCTCCATCCATCTTCTCACCAGTTTCCTTTTTCTTTCCACTTCTGTTTTCTAATTTCTGTCCTTCTTATTTGTGAAGTGCCTACAATTTGTTTGTTTGCTCATTCATTCCTTCAATGAACTTTGTTCCAAACACTAGGCTAACCACCATTTACTGGGGTCAAATGTGGATAGGACAGTCCCATTTCCTCCAAATCACCTATGACCTTAAATTTCTCTAAGCAGTCATCTATCTCAGAGGTGGTAGATCAAATCTGGATATTGCATCTGCCTGTGTTAATTGACCATGTTGCCTTTCCTATTGCATGTGCTTTACACATAGTAACACTCAGTGAACATTATATTAAATATACTTATATTCAGATAAGAAATGGATGTGCTTCTGCAGATACATCTATATGTGTATATACACATAAGTATATAAATCCACACACAGAGACTTGCCTCGTTATCCATATTGTCTCATAATTTTTGTATAGTTTTAACTGAATAGAGTATTTGTTTTTCGCATGATTACCATATTTAATCCAGGTTATAAATTGCTTATCAATGGCCACTCCTGTTCTTTATTACCAACCTCCACTATTTAGAATTATTTCATTGCTCCCTGTCAGTAAAGCCAAAGTGATGTAGTGGTCAGGGGTGGGCCCTGCAGCCACACTGTTTCAGCTTGAATTTCAGCTGAGCCATGTGTTAGTTATTTACCCAGCATGAAAAACCATTGGCACAAAAGGTGAGCAGATTGATTGATTCCAAAACATTACTGCCAGCATAGAGATTTCTTTTTAAATGCCAGCCCACTCTACAAGTGCTTATGAAAATCAGTTAGTGCATTGTTGATTGTTGTAAGTAGCCAGGTTGAATAGCTTGACCTAGCTGCAGGGCTATATATGGCCACAGCTGGGGCAGAAAGTCAAAAATTCAGAGATGTCCTTCATAAATGGAACTTTATCTAAGTGTGTGACCCAGTGGCTTAGAAATCCACACCCTGTTTGGAATTCTGCTACAACTAATTCATACAACTTTGAGGCCAAAGTTGTTGTGCAATTAACTGTACTGAGCAGGCTACTCCCAAAGTATAAGTCACATTTGGAAAGGTATTAACTCTTTATGGTTGTCAGTTACTACGTAGGTTCCAAAATTAATTTCTTGAGGTGCCCCCTAGTGGTCCTACAGTTAAATACAACTGAACAATTATCTTCACCCTACCAAAGAACGAAAGAAAAGCCTTGGAACTTTTGTAGGTTGCAAAAGTCTTATGTAGCAGACTTTCAATTAATTATGCTCCAAAGGAATAGCATTATTTTATCTTGAACTTCTAACGGAATTGAGACTATTGAGAGAAACTTTAGAAACAAAAATAGTGATCGTGCTTAATGCTTTACAACTATTACCCCATTCAGACTTTACATGAAATAGATTCTAGTCTTCCCATTTCACAGACAAGAATGTAGAGATTCATAGAATTTAAATAACTTTCCTACTAACTAAGTAGGTGGTAAGTGGTGGGGTTGCAGTATACTTCCACTCTTGATCATTGTGCTTGACCCCCATGTTCTCAGGAAGAGTCAGAGTTAATTCACTGGAAACATCATTCCACCTCCTGGCTTTGGTGTTCCTTCCTTGATTGTGCTGTGTCTTCGAGTGGTTGACCCAAGACTCTGTTTGGTTTCTGGGAGGAGCTAAAGTGCTGGCTTTTGAATGGAGGAACAACCAAGTCAGTATTTCTAACCCTTTTTGTCATCCACAGTCCTCTGAGTTGAACAGATTAAAAATATAGGTTAAATGGGATAGTCATGGAGCTTTTTGGATTTATGAGTCAAACTCTATATGTAATATTGTGGGCTTCTGGCTGAGAATAGTCTTTCAGATCACTTTGAAAAATTGTTTCTGTCACACCGCGTTATTGTCAATGAATAATTAAGGGTAATGATTTTCCTACCTAACTCCTTCAGTCAATGGCTTAGAAACTACAAGTTGGATACATTAAGCAGAATTCAAGGACTTTGAAAAACATTGCAGAAGACAACCCTAGGGCTTAGTTTCTGGACCTTGTCTATCTGGTGCTTTCATCCAGTCCTGTGACTTTAATTATCACCCATATGCTGATAGCTGTCAGGCATCTCCATTACATCGTCACCACTCCACTCGACATCTCCATTTGGAAACCTAAGTGGTGTGTTATAATTATCACATTCAAAACGAACTCTTGAGTCTGCCTCCACAAACTTGTTCCACCCACAATATTCTCCAGATCAGTTAATGGCAACTACCTCTTTCCAGTCCTCAGGCCAGAAACTTTGAAGGCATGCTTTCATTCTCTCTTCCTCTCATTCATCTCTATAGCCCTGATCCAAACCTAGATCGTATCTCCCTTGAACCATGGTAGTGGCTTCTTAAGTGGTTTCCACAACCGTCCATTCTCAGAGCAGTGGCAGAATAAAACAATTGAAATAAAAAGGAGATCATGTCACTTCTCTGCTCCCAACTTCCAATGTCTTCCTAGCTCTCTCCAGAGCAAAACCAAATTTCCTTTAAAGCCCCCAGAAAGGGGCCTCCCTAGTAGTGCAAAGGCTAAGTCTTAGTACCATGAAGCTATCAGCAGCCACTACAGCATGAGTTTGATCCCTGGCCAGGGAGCAAACCCACATGGCGCAGCAGACCTCTCCTGTCCCGCCCGCTGCTCCCTTCAGCAGTATGTTTCAGTGGATCTGCCTGTTCTGCTCCTCTCTCTGTCTCTGGTGAATCCTCTCACCCTCCCCATACCTCTGGTCTGTACCCCAGTTCTTGTATGAATAAATAAATAAAATAAATCTTTAAAAAAGTAAAAAAAATAAAGCGCTTAGGAAGTCTGCTTCTAACATACCATGTTACACCTTCTACTTCATGTTCTACTATAGTTTCCTTGATTGACTCTGCTCCAGCCCCAGTCACCTTCTTCTTGTTCCTTAGAACAGGTACATTCCCACCCCAGGGCCTTTACACCTCTGTGTAAAGGATGCATTCAGCCACTATGCTTTCCTTCACATATCTCCACGGCTCTCTACCTACCTCCTTAAACTCTGCACTGACATTTCTTTCTCAGAGAGGCTTGCCCTCACTTCTCTTCTTTTTAAAATTACAACACCCTTGCTTGAGTGCTATCTGTCCTTTCTACTGCTTTATTTTTCTTTACAGAGTTTATCTCCATCCAACATGCTTTATAATTTACCTGCTTGTTTTAGGTATTCCCTGTTGCTCTCACTAAGATGCCAGCTTCATGAGGACAGAGCAGGGTTTTTTTGCCTAATTTATTTACTGATATACCCCCACGGGTAAATACAGGATCTGACATAGAATAGATGATCAGTAAACATTTGATGAAAGAAAGAATAAATGCATTATATTCCCGCTGACCTAGTCAGATCATGCTGTGAATAAAAAATTGCATCTGATATTTTAAGCCACTTCAAGATCAATCTCTTTCACTTTCCTATCAAGTGACAATTCTTCTTGGTTTCCTTGGGGTCACCTAGACCACCAAAATTGCTATCAATGAGTAAAATTCTTGGAACTTGATCTAGTGAACAGGAGTAGACTTCAAAAAATGGCAACTAAGGAAGCCTAGACTTCATGTGAGTTATTACCCCCCATCTGCTACCAAGCCATCATAGAAAATACCATTTTTTTGCCCATTCAATCTTCCCCATGCCTTCTCCATGCCAGCAAAACCTATTTCTAGAAGCTTTTTTTTCCCCTTCCTAAAAACGGAATTTTGTATCTTAACTCCAGAGATCTGGTGTGATAGGCCTGAACAGAGAGGTTCAGAAATCCTGAACCTCTAATTTTGGCGCAGAAGGCCCAGGAACAATACATTGAAAGACAGAAAAAAATAGTTCCCTAAGAGGTTAATGACCTAGGGTCACCCTTACCCAAATGTTCCTCTGTACTCAGCACCAGTGTCAGGGAATCCCCCGGGAACTGTACAGACTCATTCACAATTCCCTGCACTTGCAAGTCTAGAGTGTATTTCCTTTTTTGAGTCAAGGAGTGCTAATTGCAGGTGTGTTCCATGCCACTGAGATGGCCACCTCTGATCTCTAAGACCAGGAAACTACGGACATTCTTTCCATTAGTCATTGCTGAATGGGGTACCAGGCTGCCTTCCCCACCCCCCGGCTCCCGACCTGCTGGTTGGAGTTATTTTGTTCCTCTAAACACTACTTCTTGGTTTCCTCTTTGGTTTATTTAGGAACAACACTGAGACAAGCCCCAGACAGATTATTATGTTGCCCACATCTTTTCAAATGAGATTAATATTTCATTCTGCCTCTGTCTATCAAGACTAGCAGTAATCTGGGTTGGCATAAAGCATGTTTCCACTGTTTAAACACTATAGCAAAATTTAAATGAGAGCATTTTTATCTCATTCCACTAACAGTCATGTTCTTTGCAGAACAGGTACAGCAGGAAGTTACTTCTGCTGTAGAACAAGCAGGACCACACCCGAGGCTGACTGAGCTGAAGAACATAGGAAGGTACTTTCCTTGTGCTGTATGGAGGGAACCAACAAAGAAAAGAGGCTTCTCTGGGGTTCAGCAGATGATGGATTTTTAGGGATGCAATACTGTGTGGGGAGTGTGGCTTCTGATTTAGTATCTAAATTGATTAAATATTTGACCAAAAGAGACCTGTGATTATCCACTAATCTTGGTATTTATACTTCACACCAAAACCACTAACTGTCTAGGACTCTTTTTTTTTTATACAAGCTGGGGTACAGGCCAGAGCTATGGGGCGGCGAGAGGCTTCACCAGAGACAGAGCGGGGAGCAGAACAGGTAGATCAGAAATACACTGCTGAGGGGAGCAGCGGGCGAGGCAGGAGAGGTCCTCCGCACCATATGGGATCCTCCCAGGCTGGGCGTCGAACTCGCATCACCGCTGCCGACAGCTCCACAGCGCAGCACTCAACTGCTGCGCCACCAGGGAGGCCCAAGTCTAGGACTCTTTTATTCCACGGAGTTTCATGTCTCTCACATCCGGTCTATCTATTTATTACTATTTAGTCATTGTTCTCAGAAGCAGCCACTTATTTGTCAGCAAGAATTTCTTAAGCTTTTACTCTAAGTCTGGTATTAATTCCCAATAGTACATATAATCTGGTCACTGAAATAGAAAACATACTGTATAATTCAGTTAATTATCAAGATGATCAGTTAGAGCATGTCAGTCACAATATTCTATTAATCTGTGTAATTCATTTGTAATTCGAAAGGCAGGAAAATATTTTTTCTACCATTTCTCAAGGAACACTGAGTATTAGAAAAGTTGTATTTGCTTCTGAGATCTTAGGCAAAAAGTTGAGCACCTGATGTTCATTTGGATTCCATCTTTGGAGTTTGAATTTTTCTTTTCAGTAAAGTCACTAATTAATCATTCAACAAATAACCGAGCACCTGTGGTGGGCCAGCCATGTCTCTCTGGGTTAGAGATAGAGCATTTAGATGTGAGAGCTGAAGTAGTTAAGTTCATAGAGGCAGGAAGGGTGATCGCCAGGAGATAGGAGGAACAAGGGAGAACAGGGGGAGGGGGTCTTCTTTTTTAGTGGATGCAGAGTTTCATTTTGGCAAGATGAAAGGAGATCTTCTGATGAATAGGGGTGATTGTTGCACAACAAAGTGACTATACTTAATGCCACTGAATTGCTCACTGAAACATGGCTAAAATGGTAAACTGGATGTTATGCATGTTTTGTCACAATAAATATAAAAGTTATGCCAGAGAGTGAAAAGGTACAAGGAAAGCAAAACAGGAGAATAACTAATTGTCATGGGGGAATGGAAAGAAGCTACTAATTTTGACCAGGTCTCCAGGGAAGAAGCCCTTAATGAGAAATACTTGCTGGGCTTAGGACTTATATTTAGAAGTCGTGCCATCTACTACAAGCAGAGAGAACATTCTGCTTGAATGTTAGAAATAGAGAGGTTTAGGAAAAAAATCACACAACTTGGGAGAAATTAAAGCAACAATTTATAAGCTTTTGCTTTGCTCTTCATATAAGGAGGGTGGAGTAGTCCAAAGCAGTCTCTCCAGATAATAAAAAATTAATTTTAAAAACAGCTCATGCTCTTTATATTCATTCTACTCCCCTCAGAGATCTTAATGCATAGGAATTGCACATTATAATGGCACTGACAATCTAAAATTGAACCACTGGGTTAAACCCATTAGAAGCAAAGTCAATATTAAATATAGAATTATAGTACAGCATTCTGGACTAGGAAGGTTCTCCAGTGTCCTTAGTCCCTCTTCTGAAGCTGGATTTTTCTCTGCAATGTTTCCAACACGTTGTCACACTGGCTTCTGATCAGGCATTCCTAGATGCCAGGGTCCCACATCCTTTCAGAGTGTCACTCTGATGCTAAAGGAGGGGACCCTCCTGCTTTGGATCCATTTTCCACCTTCAACTGATTTTCATGTGATTCTATTCATTAGGTGTGGATGGTTAATTTTATGTGTCTTTTTGATTGGGCCATTTGAATTTGATCAAATGTTATTCTTGTTTTTTTCTGAGGGTGTTTTGGATGAGATTAATTAATATTTGCATAAGCAGCCTGAGTATAGCAGATTGCTTTCCATAGTGAAATAGAACTGAATAGAACAAAAGCCAATCCTCTCCCAACTAAGAGAATTCTTCTGCCTGATGGCCTTCAAATTGAGACATCAACTTTTCCTGGTGGCAGCGTTTGGACCAGAGATGGAACGTTGCATTTTCATCATAAATTCTGGGTTTGGAATTAAAGCCACATATCTATGAACAGCTAATCTTTGACAAAGGAGCAAAGAAAATGCAGTGGAACAAGGACAGTCTATTTAATAAATGGTGCTGGGAAAACTGGACAGCCACATGCAAAAAAATGAAACTAGACTACTACCTCACACCCTGCACAAAAGTCAACTCAAAATGGATAAAGGACCTGGATGTAAGACCTG